>JASDQU010248781.1:0-16494 GCA_032191745.1 Picea mariana
TTGATTATATTAAGCATGATAAATCTGCATGTAACAATGGAAAAAGACCATGTACATATTGTGGTTTGTATAACCATCATGTTTCAAAATGTTGGAAGAGAATGTCCACTTTCAGGAAACTTTCCAAGCAAAGGCAACATGAAAAGAACATGCAAAAGATTTGTAGTCATTGTCAGAAGAGGGGTCATCTCATTGACCAATGTTGGACATTGCATCCAACCTCTCATCCACAGCATAAGAAGCAGTTGGAAAAAAAGATTGACAAGAATGGAAAAGGAGATGCCATCATTGATGTGAGTCAAGAGGATTCACAAGAAGACAACTGTCAGTAGAAGGATTCACCATTGAGTTGGCTTGGTAAGAAATGGATTGATTTCTTGAGTAAGTAAGGCTTTCATTTTTCTGCAATAGATGCACATTTCAGCCTTAGCTATTCACTTTTGTTGAAGTTGACAAGTTGCAGCAGTTTGTCATCATTTGGTAGAGGCAAGTTTGCATGTGAATGCAATTTCTTTTGAATGCATACTTGTGTTGTACCACCTCATCAAGAACATGAACAAGAGGGGTATGCTGTACATTTTATTACAGCCACATATACTTTTCATATTAATCTCTTTAGTACCCACATGTCTTGGGTTTGAGTACCTATGTTTCTACAGGAAGGAGAGTTGAAGAAGCTATGCACATGCATATGGTTTTCTGAGTGCATAAACAATGAACTTGGTGTTATTTCATCATGGATGAGTCATGATTGTCGCATGATTATTTATCATGTTTGTTGACTTGTCATTTTGGGAAGGTCGATATGTTCACATGAGTCTCGACTTGTGTTGATTTTATCTTGGCGACTATGTTATGTCGTTCATGTTTCTCGACTGATTTTTAGTCGATGGTGTTGTTGTATTGAAAGTCATTTTGAGTACATTGAGATGGACACCATGTGCTTTGATGAAGCACAATATGCGACAGTTGATTGAAGAGCAAAAAGACTTTGCTGTCATTATTTTCAGTCTTGTGTCAATTCATTTTCAAGATTGATGGTTTTCTTGGCTTGTGACAAGATGTCGCAGGAAAGTTTTTGCAGCGATTGGAGAGCGGATTGTTGACGTCCAAGAGTTCAAAAGAGGGACTCGATTCTCAGTGGGAAGGTTGGAAGACTTCCAAGTGCAGAGAGAACAGTGGGTCAGCAGTAGCCAGAGAACAGTGGTTGAGGGACATAGTTAGTTGCAGTGCAAGGCATGTCAAAGTACCCAGGTGATTGTCGAAAAATATTTTCAAGTAGAATCAGTTGATATAACTTGGAAGAAGAAGATTATTGAAGCTCAGATCGATAATTATAAGCTTTTGTGGGTCCAAAACCCTTTCAGTGGGAAGGCGTGATCAGAATCTGGACCAGGGGTCAAAAATTTGCTCAATTTTCAAAGTGCTCAGAATGCAACGAAAATGGTACCATTGTGTCCGTCTCGTTCTCCTGATTCCGGCGGTATATTTACTTTCGCAAACGGAGTCTGTATGGAGAAGATATCGCGATCTGTTCGTCAAGCCAAACAGGGAAAAATTTGGGATGCTGACTGTACTTGTCCGTACAGTCAGTACGGCCACGTGGTAGGGCCGTACAATGCTGACGTGGCATGTTCATACAAGACATGTGGTGGCTCCTGGGCATGACACATGTCATGCATATTTGGCATTTTTAGTGTACGGTTTGACCAATCGTGAAGTGACACGTGTCACCACTGGATGGGTGACACATGGCACATGCTAACGACAACATCTTGCATGGCCTGGTGATGTGGCAGCTGAGTTGGCAGTTTGATGATGTGGTGCATTTTGGTTGGTTGTTCATTGGCGCATTTTCATTGGTTGACGTGGACAAATGGTATGTTGACACGTGTCCGTTTTCATGGAAAATAATAAGGAGACACGTGGCCCAATGCATGGGCGCCACGTGTCCCCCATCTGTTGGTTCACATTGTGAATATATAAAATGTAACCGGGAGTCCACAGGGTTCGACCCCAGGACCTCCCACCACACAAACATCTGCTGTGCCATTGGGCCACGCATTGAATCTTGTTGTATGAGTGGGCCACATTTTATTTAACCTTGAGTTATGTGGTATAAGGTGGGGGGTCAGGCCGGGGCTTAGCCCCGACCCGAGGTCATATGTCATGCTATGTGACCAATCCTGTTGTGTTGGCGCGGGGGAGTTTACAATATAGCCCATGGTCACGAGTATTGATATGACCATTCATATTTTGGCGCGCGTTATATATATATAACATTGCATATACAAATATGTTGGAATTTGTATTAAAACGTGTGGGGGAGTCAATCTATGCACAAAGCCCGGTCGTATGTGTTAATTGATATGACCATACGCTTAAAACGCACGCGGGATTTGATTTTAATGTTAGCCCGTGGTTTTATTTTGGTTTGCATATGACTTTGGCCACACATATGCACGTGGATTTGAATTGGTTTTATGTTTAAAATGGTTAATGAACCACGCCCGCCACATGTCAAGACCTGGTTCAACCTTTCAAACAGTTGGCCCTTTTGGTGCACGGGATGTGGCCACATGGCCCCATGCACCCAACACCTTCGTTCTTGGGGGATTTATTCCGGGTAACTGTTTGACAAATTGGCGTGATTTGCGGGACGCGCGTTTGTGCTGGGTTTTGTGACTGAAAACGCTCAGAAGCCAGGTTCTCTTTCCACAGGTGCAGAATGGCGAACAAGTAACAGAGCTTGAAGGGGAAAAATGGCAGAAGCCATAACTTTTTGAGTTTTTGACCAAATCAGGTGTTGTAAAAGCCTAGCTAGGGGTTTTTGGACGTTATAAGTCCATTGGTGATGTTTTCATAGGCAGTTGGAGACTTCTAATGCAGGTTTTTAACCATTGAAGCTTGAGGAAGCTCCAGGAATCTTGAAGCCCTCATTGTTTGAGGCATTGCTCAGATGAGCACATATCCATTTTCTGAGACTGAATAGTCATTTCTGACTGATTATTATGCTCTGAAAAAATTGGGATAGGTTTCAAGTCCATTAGAGGACTTTTACAGGTGTTTTTTCCTCATTGAAGCTCAGGGAATCTTGGAGGTCACATGTAGAAGAGGTCATTGTTGGATGAGCCATTGTCCATTTTCAGAGTTCTAACAGTCACTTTTGGGGTTTTTATGTATTCTAAATCCAATGGTACAGCCTGTAAATCCATTGGATTTGAGTATCATTTTTTAAAGAGCATTTGAAAAACTAATCCCAAAGAGCCAAGTCCATTGAAGGAGGCTCAAGGAGATGTAGCCAAGAGAGGGGTGAACTCCTTTATCATCTTGGTATTGCTGTGATTTTGATGTGTTATTTGCTGCATTTTATACTGCTGTGTATTTGTTCATAACACATAAATAATCTTTTAAAAGATCATTTCCTCACACTTATACATTGACAAGAAGAAGCCTAAACTTAACACATAAACCATCTTGCATATTTTAACACATGAAGCAAGGTCCTGTTAAGGTTTATTTTATTAAAGTAGAGGGTGCTTACATAGCATAACAAGTCATCCTTCTATTTTCAGATCACCAAGGACCTTCCCCCACTCCTAGAGTGTTTGCGAAAGTTGCAGCAAGATACGCTCCCTTGGTATTGCCCGTTCCTCTGCACGACCTTCCCGAAAATTACATAAAAAATTTGCCAAATTTTACTGGGGAAGGAGATTTGACCGCAGCAGAACACATTAATTTCTTTGATCAATTCGCAGACATCTTAGGTATCGAACATGAGGATGTGTATTCAAGGCTTTGTCCAAACCTTCGAAGGCTAGGTACGAACTTGGTTTCGGAGTCTACCTACAACATCTATCTTGTCTTATGACTCCTTGGAAGATGCTTTCCTTAGACAATGGGGCAAAAGAAAGGACCACCTATATTATTTAACCGAATTTGCGTCTTTAAGAAAAAAGAATTCAGAAATAGTCATGGAATTTATTCAAAGATTCAACAAGCTGTATAACAAAATCCTAGCCAAGGTTAAACCATCCCAACCCACGGCCAAAGTAACTTTCGTAGGGGCCTTCGAACTAGATTTTTCACTCCTTTTGCGAGAAAGAAGGGGAGCCACCCTAAACCGAATGCAGGATGACGCTCTAGAAATTGAGTCAAATATGATGGCTTCTGGTAAGCTTAAAGCTAAAGTAGAAATGGGAAACTGAGAAACTAAACGCTTTAGAGAACAAGCAGGTCTCTCAAGATCTAATAGATCCATAGATGACAGGGTAGATGATATGGCCAGTGTAATTAAAGAACTATCTAATAAAATATCCAGAATGGAGCTAGAATAGGCCAAAGATGATTCTTTCCCCCAAAAGGATTTCAAGAGGAACCTCAACCCCCCAAACCAGCAAAGACAGGTAAAAAACGAAGATCAAAAAATACAAGCTCCCCTAAAGAGCGAAAATTTTATAGGAGCGAACGATCTCCAAGATTTTGAAGATTCGGATAATGATGTCATGAACTTCGACGGTGACTGCACACAACCGTATCTGACTAGAGAAGAGTATGAGAAATATCTAAACACTCAACAACCATCGGTTAAGGATGAAGAAAGTGATCATACTGACCTTTGTGGCTCTCAACAAGAAACTGAAATGATAATGGCCGAGATCCAACCTAAGTATAACTTGAGATCTAAGAGTAAGCCCATCTCAACTACTCAACCTAAGAAAATCCTCCAAAGAGGTCAAACTTATGAGCCTACTTCAGAAGAGACCCTATTACTGAACAACAAAACGAAAGTAGTAAGCACACAAGAGTCTGAAGTGGGAAAAGTTGAAACCCAAGCACAAGGAACCGAAACAGTAAATAAAATTATGCTTTCAACCAAGACCATGAGTAATAAAGCGGTCCAGACGAATAAGTCGGAAAGGAAGGATTCAGAAGTCTCAACCAAAGAGACAAACAAGGTGAGTGGAGCTTTCATTTTTGAAAACAAGATAAATAAAATTAAGATACCAATCCCTCTGGTAGAATTAGCAAAAAATCCCGTTTATCGGAAGCAGATTACCAAAGTGATGGGTGTCTCAGAGCTAGAAAGACAGTCTGACGTTTTAAACCTGGAAGATGACAAACCTAACATCACTTTTGGTCCACATTTTGAAGGGGCCAAAGATACTATTGCTCCGTTTTATATCACTTTAAATGTATATGATCAATTTCTACATAATTGCATGTTAGATTCCAGAGCCTCCCATAACGTTATGCCTAAGATTATTATGGAAAAATTGGGTCTCCAGATCACCAGACCTTATGGATATCTTTACTCTTTTGACTCGAGAAGGGTTAAGTGTATGGGAATGATAAAATATTTAGTAGTTACCCTGGCACAAGTCCCGGTTAAGAGTATCTTGATGGATGTGGTTATTGATGATATTCCCCCTAAGTATGGCTTACTGTTGTCTAGGTCATGAGGAGCCAAGCTGGGGAGTTCTCTTCAGCTGGATATGACGTTCACCACAATTCCTGTGTTTGGTGGGCAATTTACTTGGCTGTACAGAGAAACGAGGTTAGCATATACAGTAAGCGACCCTCAAAACCCGAACAATTTCTCTGTTTACATTGCGGATCAAGATTTAGGAAATTGTATCTTATCCTTTAATGACGGTTTAGATGGTTTTCCAGAAGAAAATGATATAGAGTAGGAAGAATCAGGTTACATGACAGAGGATCTGTGTAGCACCGGTGTCTGGAAAACATTTTTTGATGGTGCCTCATCTTGTGAAGGGGCTGGTGTAGGAGTGATTTTAGTGGCTCCCGAAGGAAAGTTTGTTGTTCCTTTTTCCTACAGACTGTAATGGGATATAGATTATACTAACAATGTATGTGAATACGAAGCGTTGGTCTTAGGATTAGAGGCTACTAGGAAGCTTAAAATAAATAACTTAGAGGTTGTTAGCGTCAGAAGTCACCCCTGGATTGCAGTAGGAGTAGAGCCCCATGCCCATCAGTTTATGTCACGATTTGTTTAATGGGGTGATCAAATGGAGGTTAACTCAAACGATGTGGTTCTAACTCCGAAACTAGGCTAGGCATGCATGGACAAGTGAGGTCTTAAGAAACTTTAGACAGTGAGTTGTAGTAAGGGTGAGTAGGGGGAAGACTTGTATAAGAGAACTGCAAAGGTCCGCCTTAAACATCAGGTTCCTAGCAGACTGTAGAGGAAGACATTTAAATGCAAGATCTTCTTACATTCAAATGCAGAAAACCAGAGAAAACAATAACGCCACAATAAATCCTTTATCATAACATAATTTCCATAATTCGTGCGAATCAATCAATCATGAACTCTCTTAGTATGAGATGAAAACAAGATGGAATGAGAAGACTGTCTGTCATCAAACAAGAAATCTTACATAAAGATGCATAACCAGAGGACTAGAGTGTGTTAAAACTTTACAATCGGGAGCTATGCTCTACCATTGATGCCTTACCAAAATTCGAAGACTGAGTCTATATACTCAGGAAAATTCACCTCACAGAGGCGTGTCCAGTCACCCAAAGCTTGGTGTCCCTTCAGTCAAACTTGTACTGATATCTTTCTCTAAGCGCCACCTTAACTATGCATGGCTTCTGTAAGGAAGGTAGTTGGGCCATTAACTGTTGGGCTGGTGTGCACAGAATTCTCTGTCGAGTCGAGGACTTCAACATGTTTTCTTTGAGAATATCGATACACAAGACCTCTTTGAGAAGACAGCTTGCCAGACCCTCCATTCCCCTCACTTAATGAATGAAAGGAGGTTTCAACCACCCACTCTTGCCGTCATTTACTCCAGATGAGAAACAGTATGGAGATCGGATCCGATGGTGCCTGGAGATCACGATGATCCCCTCTGTAACTAAACTCGATGCCTTGGCATTCTTTATGCATCTCCTATCTGTCTCCAGGTGACCATAGACTGTGACCACATTCTTATTCCCAAGGCGCTTTCGGCATTCACGAATATGAAGGGGCTGATCTTTGCTGATCGAAGTCGCGATGAGCGATTTGCCGAGACGACTTAATTTGGCACCACACGTCCCTCTAGATCTAATGGCTCTTAACTCTCCTGACGATAATGTGGTCCCAGGTTCGGGACTCTCCCGAAACCTCGTGCATCGGAATATAACAGAGTTGTTCTTTGTGCCTTGGAGTCGTGATAGGCGAAACGCCGAGATGGCTCAGTTTGCCGCCAAGTGTCCCCTTTGGATGGATGGATGAAAGTGCTTCGTGATGCTGTGGGCTCCAGTTTCGGTGCTTTCAGCGCATGTTGGGGTTTGGGGTTTCACGATGTTCAAAGACATAAAAATTTCACCCCACGAACTCCCGAATGCTGAAATGCCGATGCGACTAGATCTCGTGCCACATGCCCTTTGGGATGAACGACTGTCATCCATTTCTGAACATGCTATGGGTGCTATACATTGCACTAACCTCAGTGCACCTTTTCTAATCGCGATTTCCTGCCCACCGCTGATCTGATCCTTTGGATACATCCTGGACGTTGAAATTGGAGCGCCTGCTCGCTTGATTTGGGCATGGAATGGATTTCTTCTGCATGTTGTGCTTGGGCACTCATCGTGACCCTTGCAGGCCTAATCGCTTTGTGCTTCGGACAAGAAATGTTACTAGCATTAGGCTCCATGGGGGATAGAGTCATCCCTATGATGCTCTAAGGACTCATTTTGCAGTTCTAGTGCCTTTCTATTGGGCTATGGAGTCATTATTAAGCCGAAAAATAAAAAACAAAAATGAACAAAGAAATAGAAGGACAATATTTACAAACAAAAGAGCCATTTATGGCTCAAACAAAACATTTCTTTAGAAAAAGCCCATTTATTGGGCAATTGAAAGCTTCTTCACCCTCCAAATCCTGCAGTCGATATGTGTTATTTGAGAAAACTTCAGAGATTTTGAAAGGCTCGATCCACAGGGCTTCAAATTTACCATGTTTTCCCTTGTCTTGTTTAGGAGCATCCCACTTCATTACCAGGTCTCCTACTTGGAACTCCTCCTTCTTGGATTTTTAATCAAAAGCCTACTTGATCCTTTGTTGGTGGTCCTGAACTCTGATCATTACCTATTTTCTGGCCTACTGGACTTCTACCAACTGATAAATTCTTCGGATCATATCATTGGGCTCTTCTTGATAATCATGGAAGAATTTCGCTACAGGAATGATCAGCTGAGAAGGAAAGACAACTTCTGTTCCGTAAACTAATTGTAAAGGAGAGATGCCTATAGATCTCTTTGTGGTCACTTGATCGGCCCATAGAACAAACTTCAGCTTCGAATTCCAATCCCTTTTGTTATCCTCCAACAATATTTTGATGATCCTTATTAGGATTTTGTTGGAGGACTCTGCTAAACCATTGCCCTGTGGATAATATGGAGTGGAGTGAATTAGCTTGATTCCAAATTGCTCATAGAATTTGACCAATGGTTCATCTTTGAATGAGGTTGCATTATCTGTAACGATCTTTCTCAGGCAACCGAATCTTGTGATGAGGTCTTCCAAGAATCCAATAATTACTTTGTGGGAAGCATTCCTGGTGGGGATGGCCTCAATCCATTTGGTAAAAAAATTTGTGGCAGTCCGGATCCACCTGTGCTGCCCACTGGAAGCAGGGTGAATTTCTTCAATGAAATCTAGGCCCCACTGCTGGAAAGGTCCTGAAACCACCACCGGGTTTAACGACAGGGACTTGAGATGCTGCTTTCTTGCAAATTTTTGACATTTGATGCAGGCTCGGACCCTTCTTCAGACGTCAGTGAATACGATGGGCCAGTAGTACCCAGCTCTGAGAATTTTGTGGGCTGTGGTCTTCCAGAAATGGTGCCCCCCGCATAGGCTGCTGTGAAATTCAACCATGATTCTTTCGGCCTCTTGTGGATCCATGCATTTTAAAAGTACACCCAGGGGGTCTTTCTAGTATAAGATTTGATCAATAAGGCAATATCTGACCTCCTTGAGCTTCAGAGCTCTCGCTTTGTTCCTTTGTAGGCCATCTGGGGGTCGCAACTCCTGTAGAAAACATATGACATCCTTATACCAAGGACATCAATCCAATGGGGGCTCCCTTTGAGGGTTTCTTTCAGACAGCTGACCCTACTGGATTCCTGAGAATTCATTGATGAAACTTATCCCCAAGGCTTGGCAATTGGCTTCAGCCAACATCTTGGCTAAGCCCCGACCTTTGATCAATTTGGTAGGCCTTATTTCCAGGTCAAATTCCAGGATCTTGGCTATCCATTTGCTCCTCTTCCCATCAATGTTGAGCTGTATGAGGATGTCCTTCACATAGGCTGAAGGAACATATGCAATCACCTTTGAGTGCAAGACATAGACCCTGGAATATTTGAGGGCTTTTACTAAGGCATAGGCCTACTTCTCCATGATTTCATATCTGACCTCTACATCTCTTAATGCCTTGCTGAAAAAGGCAATGGGTTGCTCTCACCCTTCCTCATTTCTCTGCAGCAATACCGCTTCTACTGCATCAAAAGAAGCGAAAGAGAAGATTATGAAATCTTTCGAATAGTCAGGACTGATTAGCACTGGTGCCTCAGTCAATGCTTTTTTTATTCAGACAAAATATTCCCTGGGTTTAGCGGTCCATTTCACTTCATTTACCTTCTTGAGCATGGTTGTGATGTGTTTCACCAGCTCAGCGAAATTTGAGACGAATCTCCTCAGAAAATTAATCTTCCCCAAAAAGGCCTGAACTTCCTTCTTCGACCTGGGAAGCGACAGGGTCCGAATTGCCTCCACTCTGCTAGGATCAATCCTCACTCCTTCTGCTGATACTATATGGCCTAATAGCTTCCCCTCCTCCATAGCAAACAAAGATTTCTTGGGGTTCAGGGAAAGGCCGAATCTTTGACATTTTGAGAAGACTTTCCTTAGGTGACAACAGTGCTCTTTGTCGAACCTCGAGAAGACTGTGATGTCATCCAGATAGATCACCACGAACCGATATTTTTCTCCGATAAAGGCTATTTCCATGGCTCGCTGAAATGTGGCTCCTGCATTCCTTAACCCAAAAGGAATTTTGGTGTACATGAATGTGCCCCAAGGAGTAGTAAAGGCCGTCTTTTCTCTGTCTTCAGGCATGAACAATATCTGATTATAGCCAGAAAAACCGTCAATCATGGAAATCCTAGATGCACCAGTTACCTTCTGTAATATGTGTTCCATGTTGGGTAGGGGATAATTGTCTTTCTTTGAGATCCTTTTCAGGTTCCTGAAGTCGACACAAAGCCTGATTTCTCCACTTTTCTTCCTTACCAGAACTAAATTGGCCACCCATTCGGAATATCTCAGGGGGATGATGATCTGAGCCTCCAACAACTTCTTTACTTCTTTCTCCATAACAGGTAGCAACAAGGGATTTATCTGTCTTAGATTCTGCCTAAATGTCTTAGCCTCTTCCTTCAACGGGATCTTGTGTTGAATGATAGACGTGTCATACGTCTTGAGGTCTTTGTAGGTCCATGCAAACACATCAGCAAACTCTTTCAACAACTCAGCATATTTGGCCCTCTGCTCTGTGGTCAAACTACTTGATAGCTTGACAAACTTAGGCTCTTCCGGTGTGCCAATGTTGCACTCGGCTGTGTCAGCCCCTTCACCTGAAACTCTACCCTTTACTGCCACATCAATCCCATCGAACAATCTTTCTAAAGGAATAAGTCCCCTCGGAATGTGATTGCTAGGTAGCTGAATAATCTGGTGGTTAGCAATTCTATTCAAAAACACCTCAGGGTGAGGGTCACCTTCTGTGTCAGGATCCTAATCAATGTGAAGCGTAGAAAATTCATCAACAGATTGGAGAAATTTCTCGATTTCCAGATCATCTTCGAATACCTTCCAATGCTTGACATTGTCCGATACAGAGGGCCTATATTTTATTTCAACATCAGAGTTGACCATAGGCGGCAGAGGAACTTTGAGCAAACTAGCTAAGACAACTAAAGAATCGGCCACAACATTGTCCTCCCATGCTTCATTCCTGTAATTTCTGAGTCGGGGATGCTTAGCCCGATAAGTGCTTCTGATCTGTTGGACCACCAACTCTGCATCTCCGAACACTGATATCTCATGAATTCCCATTTCCCTTGCAGCTCTTAATCCTAGAACAAGGGCTTCATACTCTACCACATTATTGGTGGTTTCAAATTCTAATTTGTATGATAGAGATACAGTTTCCTGGGTAGGTGACACAAAAAACACCCCAACACCAGTGCCTTCCCTGGAACAGGCTCCATCAAAAAACATTTTCCAAACAGGGGTGATGGAAGGAGGAAGTTCACGAGGAGAGGTGGGCTGATTTCTGAGTTCAAGAGGAGGCTCGAGAGCATGGGTGAGTTGCAGTAAACTGCAACCTAAATTAGTGTCCAAGGTGAAAATTGGATGGTTGGTAGGATTGTCTTCATCACTGATTATATAGGCCAGTTGGGCTTCCCTGTATAGTCTTCTATGCTCTCCTCCAAACACTGGGATAGTAGCATATGTGAGGTCCATATGCAAGGTTCCCCCCAGTCTTTTTATCCAAGATCTTGACAACAACATACCGAACTTGGGGGGGGACATCAACCACTACAATATCCATGACCACACTTTTCATAGGCAACTAAAACAAGGTCAGAACCAGGTCTTTGATAACCCCGAGACATCAAACTTTCCTGGAGTCAAAGGAATAGAGGTCATGATAGGCTTAGGTGACTTCTAGTCCTAGTTCTTCCATGACATTTTTGGGCATGAGGTTGTGAGAAGCCCCGAAATCCATTAAGCAATTGTGCAGTACCTTGTCATGTATGTTTAAGGAGGTGTAGAAGGGAGGGGATGAGTCGTTCCTATCTTCTACCATAGGACCTAGGATAACTGCAGGTTTTTCATATTGTAGATTAATGGAGTCTGTGGGAAGGCATGAGGTCTCAGACTGTAAAATCTCAGAGAAGCATCTCTTGAACCCTTCATGTTTAATCAACTCGGTCAGGGGTACAAGAATTCTAATCTTTTTAATTTCATGCTCGAAATTAAAAGAAGATGTAAGCTTTGGAATTTCTCTTATTTCGGGAACATGACTCTGGATTATGGGAGAGAGGGGTTGGGGCTTCTTACCTCTGTGACTGTCTACTACTTCATTAGCAGGCTTCTCTATTCTAGCAGGTTGCCCAGGGACATCAGGTGCTATTGTCTTCTTCTTGGAATGCAGATCGTACATGCCTGGGCTACCACTAGTCTTGTCTCCTTTGCTCAGTTCATTTAGCTGACTGTCCATGAGAGACTCCTCGTATGTAGATTGAGTGAGATGAGGAAAAGGAGGAGTGTCTCTGAAGTAATGGATTTCAAGATCAATCTCATCTGTTTCCCCTTCTTTCCCCTCATCCACAAAATTGTTTTGGAAAGGGGCCTGAATTTTCTGGTCTTCTCTATCTCTTCCCCTCTCCCTTTGCACGGCCAGGGAAGTGATATTATTTGGCCTCCTAAAACATCCTTTGTTTTTGGCATTCTGAGGGCCCTTGTATGCTTTCCTCCCCTCGAATTTCATTCTCTCCATCTCTGTAGAGAGAGACTTCACCATTTTGGTCAGTTCATCCACTTGAGGGTGGGGCACCGATGATCCAGAAGTTGAGGTTTTCGACCTTCCCTTTCTTCTGTCTGTGTTGGCCTTGTTCCTCATTCTGTCAGCTACTAATACATTGGATTCCACCTCTATGGCCGCATCTTGAATTTGAGCTAAGGAGGTGGCTCTTCTTTCTCTCAATAACAGATAGAAATCGGTGCCAAACACACTAGCATAAGAAATTTTGGCCGAGGCTTCTGAGGGTTTTATTTCGGCAGGAATTTTATTATACATCTTATTGAATCTTTTGGAGAAGTAAGAGAAATATTCTCCATCGATCTTCTTAAAACACCTGAACTCTGTCATGTAATACATGAAATCCTTCCTATCTCCTCACTGCCTCAAGAAATCACTATCCAGGGCTTCGATCCCAGCAATAGATCCGAGGGACAACCCTCTAAACCACTTCCTCACCTCGCCATCCAGGCTCTGGACAAATACTCTCATCCAGACATCTTCATTTTCAATGTTCAGGTTATCTGCATAGCTGTAGAAAGAAACCATGTGCTCTTATGCAGTTATGTCCCCTTCCCCAGTGAACTTGGGCATGCATTTCAAGTAATCTCCAGCAGGGAGAGGGCTCATAGGATGGGGTAAGATTAAGGGGGTGTATCTGGTAGCGACTATGGCATCCATTCTATTTAGAGGGGGATTAGCACCAGCCATAGGAATATTAGGTGGAGGAGAACTTGGAGGAGAAGGAGTTCATGAAGGGGATATTGGGAATGAGTCTCGAAGTGGAGTGGGAAACAAGAGGGGATTTAAGGAGAAGGCTAACGAGCTCGAGTCAACAGGTGCTCCTCTTTGTGCAGGAGTGGGGAAATCTTCTGTGGTCCTGGGTCTACGCCACGATATAGCTTCAGAGGAGAGGGGAGTGACAAGGATTTCTCCCTCCAATCCCAACTCAGGAGGGGAAAACTCAGCAGGAACACTCCCAAAATTCAGGAAACGGGAAACCTCTAAAGGAGGTCTATTAAGAAACTGAGGAGCAGACAATGGAGTTCTTATAGAAGGAGATGGCGGATTACCTGTTTCAGTGGTTGAAGCTCTTCTCCAGGGGCCCTTCCTTTTCTGAGAACCACCTCTGGATCAGTTTCAGGCGTAGCTAGAGGCAGTTGTGGATGAGACCACGTGTGCCTACCTCTGAAAGCCACAATTAATAGAGCAGGTTCTCCCTAGTGGATTCCTCACAATGGAGTCACCAGGTGCACAGTAGCAATCTTTAAAGGCTCTGATACCCGATGCACCTTCGGAATCAGAGGTTCAATGTCATTCAATCCCAGGGAAAATTTTCAACTTCGTCCCCGGAAACGGTGCCATAAATGTTAGCATCAGAAGTCACCCCTGGATTGCAGCAGGAGCAGAGCCCGACGCCCATCAGTTTATGTCATGATTTGTTTAATGGGGTGATCAAATGGAGGTTAACTCAAACGATGTGGTTCTAACTCCGAAACTAGGCCAGACATGCATGGACAAGTGAGGTCTTAAGCAACTTCAGACAGTGAGTTGTAGTAAGGGTGAGTAGGGGGAAAACTTGTATAAGAGAACTGCAAAGGTCTGCCTTAAACATCAGGCTCCTAGTAGACTGTAGAGGAATACATTTAAACGCAAGATCTTCTTACATTCAAACACAGAAAACCAGAGAAAACAATAACGCCATAATAAATCCTTTATCATAACATAATTGTCATAATTCATGCGAATCAGTCGATAACGAACTCTCTTAGTATGAGATGAAAACCAGATGGAATGAAAAGACTATCTGTCATCAAACAAGAAATCTTACATAAAGATGCATAACCAGAGGACTAGAGTGCATTAAAACTTTACAATCGGGAGCTATGCTCTACCATTGATGCCTTACCAAAATTCAAAGACTGAGTCTATATACTTAGGAAAATTCACCTCATAGAGGCGTTTCCAGTCACCCAAATCTTGGTGTCCCTTCAGTCAAAATCGTACTGATATCTTTCTCTAAGTGCCATCTTAACTATGCATGGATTCTGTAAGGAAGGTAGCTGGGCCATTAAGTGCTAGGCTGGAGTGCACAAACTTCTCTGTCGAGTCGAGGAATTCGGCATGTTTTCTTTGAGAAGATTGATATATAGGACCTCTTTGAGTAGATGTCTTGCCAGACCCTCCATTCCCCTCACTTAATGAATGAAAGGAGGTTTCAACCACCCACTCTTGCCGTCATATACTCTAGAAGAGAAACAATATGGAGATCGGATCCGATGGCACCTAGAGATCATGACGATCCCCTTTGTAACTGAATTCGATGCCTTGGCCTTCTTTACGTAGCTTCTATCTGTCTCCAGGTGACCACGGACTGTGACCATGTTCTTATTCCCAAGGCGCTTTCGGTGTTCGCGAATATGAAGGGTCTGATCTTTGCTGATCAAAGTCACGATGAGCGATTCGCTGAGACGGCTTAATCTAGAACCACGTGTCCCTCTAGATCTGATGGCTCTTAACTTTCCCGACGATAATGTGGGCCTGGGTACGGGACTCTCCCGACACCTCATGCATCGAAATATAACAGAGATTTTCTTTACGCCTTGGAGTCGCGATAGGCGAAATGCCGATATGGCTTAGTTTGCCACCAGGTGTCCCCTTTGGATGGACGACTGGAAGTGCTTCGTGATGCTGCGGGCCCCAGTTTCGATGCTTTTAGCGCATGTCGGGGTTCGGGGTTTCACGATGTTCAAATACATAAACCTTTCACCCCATGAACTCCTAAATGCCGAAATGCCGACGCGACCAGATCTCGTGCCACGTGCCCTTTGGGATGAACGACTGCCATCCATTTCTGAACATGCTATGGGCACTATCCATTGCGCTAACCTTGGCGCAGCTTTTCTAATCATGATTTCCCACCCACCGCTGATCTGATCCTTTGGATACATCTTGGACGTTGAAATTGGAGCGCCTGCTCGCTTGATTTGGGTCTAGAATGGATTTCTTCTGTGTGTTGCGCTTGGGCGCTCATCGCGACCCTTGCAGGCCTGATCGCTTTGTTCTTCGGACAAGAAATGTTACTAACAAAGGTATACAGAGATGCAGAGTTAATAGTCAAACAAATAAATCGACAGTACCAAGCCAAGCATCCCAGATTAAGATCATACAGGAATTGTGCCTAGGATCTGATGGAAAACTTTTTCTTGTTTGTAAATGTCCATTTCATCCCACGTGTAGAGAAATTACATGCTGATGCATTAGCTAAAGCAGCTTCAACCTTCTCTCCCCCCACAACTTTCAAATTGAAGTATCACATAGAAATCAGACACAGACCATTTGTACTGGATAACATCCAACACTGGTAGGTTTTTGAGGATGATGAGCAAATTAAGAAGTTTCTTGAAGCAATAGGTGAGTTTTCCAAAACCCACGCAGATCATGAAAACCAGAATGACAATATGTGGATCATGCAAGAAGGGGAGGATCCTAAAGCTTTCCGAGACAAAATCATAGATCATCGCATGCTGGTCCTTAAAAACAACCAGATTCCGGAAGGATTGATTCCTTTAGAAAGACTTTTTGATGAAAATGACATACCTGTAAAATCCGCCTTACAACCCCAACTAGAAGAAGTGGAGGACTTTGATATAGGAACCAAAGAAAAATCCAGGATGGTAAAAATATCCAAGTTCCTCCCTTCTGAAATAAAAATTAAATATAAATACCTACTCAGACAGTATTGTTGGTCACTATAATTGCTTAATTAATTTTAAACAACTAAGTGAAACATAAATTATCAACCCAGGGAAGTCTTTTGTTTCAAAGATAGCCACGCACTGTATATGCTCAATTCCAAAAGCATTTAGTGTTGTAGTAAAG
>JASDQU010248783.1:4970-16315 GCA_032191745.1 Picea mariana
CACTTTTATCTCCCAAAACTTGTATAGCATGATTTATATTTTCTCAAAATAATAATAATAGTATCAAATGTCCAAAAAGATGTGTCCCAAAGTCAAAAATATGCCACCATGACAATGAAATAAAACTAAAAGTCATAATTTTTGTGTGATTTTGTTTGCCTTTATGCACTACCCTTTGACATTGATGCCCTATCTTTGATCAATTATACACCTATAGATTTGTTTTCTTCACTCTTTGGAATATCAAGGTGCATATCATTAAAGGTAATCATTCTTATACTGTATTCAAGTTTAAGAGGTAAGTGTTATCCCCATTTTTTAGGGATAACTAGGAGATCATGTCTCGAGGCCCACAAGTCCTAGACATGGAGTACCGAGAGCAGGATTGACCTGAGCATGGCCCGGAGGGCCCATCCTTTTCTTCTTCCATCGGCTTTGTCTTTTCAGTAGCAGCAGCATCCATCACCATCGGCTTGGTCTTGTATCAGAAGAGGTTCTTGCTCCATGAGGTAATTGGTCCAGGTATCATGGTATGTGTCACTTTTGATAATTGAAACCTTTAAATATATGCATCTAATTCCTTTTATCTCTAACAACTACTTGGATCTTACATTAGCCCACTTGACCATGCTTGGGGAGATTAACAGGGTGCCCTAGAAATCCTGTGCCCATAGGTCTTGGTTTGCCACTGGGGGAATTTATAAAAAGTCATCATCCGCTCCTATCATAGCACCATTGTTTCATATTATCTCCCACTCATCTATCCCATTCCCCTTGTCTAGGCATTGAGTTGACCTGTTTGTAGGATTGCACCTTATCTCGTGGGAAGAAGGGGCTAAAGGCCCAGAAGGTAAAAGCAGTTGGTAAAAGACAAAAGGCTAGAAATAAAACCTCGAGATGCTTCGCCCAGGGATCCCCGAGAAGGCAGTAAAAAGCCTCTCAGCAAGTAACAAGAGGGACTCGAAAAATAGCAAAAAAAGACCTAGTCAGAGGATAGGGGGTCTCATCACGAGCTAGCCTATTAGGTTCATGGGTACCTAACATTATGACATTGCCACCATCTGGTTACCACACCAGGGTAGTGACCTTTGGTTGCATGGCTAAGGGAAAGGGGGTCTCATCACGAGTCATCCTTCTCATCTATGTGAAAGTACTTGTGGGTAACACTGTCAGCTCTGGTCACCATGCCAAGGAAGTGTCTTCTGGTTAGCTCTTGAATAAAAATAAAAAGAAGAAGAAAAAGAAAATAAAAGAATAAAGATAAAAAAGAATAAAGGAAAGAACGGGCATGGAAAAAATGCATCCATGACAGGTACAGCTCGCCTTCTACAAAGGCACCCACAGATAACATTATGCATCCTTGGCTCTCACTGCACCCACATGTCTGGACATCCCCTAGCCACATCACCTCACTTACATGGCTTGGATGAAATCCTTCTGGAAACTTTCCTTTTCTTTTCGATACTAGCCCAATAGGATGTCTTGTCTTTTTCTCCAATCTTGTATTGAAGGTTTTTGTAATGTCTTTGAGCTACTGATTGATATATTAGGGGTTTTATGCATGTGTTTAATAATATTAATGATGAAATTTGATTAACATTTCCATGATCCCTGTGACTGATGATCCCATGGAGGGTGTAGCTTTTGATGTGCAGGACCATGCCCGACGGACATGTACCATTTGGACCGGTACAGATGGGGAAATGATCAATTCGGACCTCCATGGGGCTGAAGAGCCCACTAGATGGATGTTGAGACCCCATCAGGGGGCAGAGACAAGACGGTGGTTGATCAGGGTTTTGCACCAGAGAAGAAGAGGATGTTCCATCGAAGGCACTTTGGCAGACCCCGGCCTAGGGGGATTGACCCACTTCCAGTAAAACGTTTTCCCTGGATGGCCCAGGACGTCACCTATGGGTTCATGACATCATCTTGAGCGTGTGGCAGTTTGACAGGGTAGTTGGCACGTGTGGCATGATGGAGAGGCCCAAAGAGGGCTAACGTTTTGCTCTTTATTGCTACATTTTCCCTAAAAGGGGGCCAACATCTCCCTCAGAGGGGCTTGACGTCTCACCTTTTTCTTGATTAGGGATTTTACTTAGCATTTAATGTAAAAACAGTATGATTTTGACATTATGGCCTTGTCGGCTTTTTTAGGACCTAAAAGGTAAAATTAAGTCATTGATACACTATATATTGAGGGCTTTGACTCTCATTTTTATCATCTTTCACTCACCACTTGGTGAGGTATGAAATTTGCACCCCATTTGGGTTATTGGCTGATTTGAGGAAGGTGCACTTATTGAAGGAAGAGATTTTTGGCATTCTATGGTGTTTTTCTTGAAGGAAGGTGTTACAACTAGGGTTTGCATGATTATTTTCTTGATGATTTGTAAGTATTTTTCTGCAAAACTTCTTGATTGAATGGTTGTAGTTTAATTTCTTGCATCTATTTATAAATATTGTTGAATCAAAACCCTAGGGTAAAAACACACAAGTAGGTCATTGTCTCATGTCCCCTGATAGAAAAACTTTTAGCCATTGAAGAAGAAGAAGAGAGCCTAGCCATAGCTACACTCCTTTTTCTTCTTCCCTTAAGCTAGTCGTACCTTTTGACTTCAAGTGGAAGAGGACATCCCAAGCTTAGGTTATCTACACCTAGGGCCATTTTCTTTTAGCGTTTGATGAAAGAGCCTTGCCTTAGCAACACTCTCCCTCTTTAAACCCTCTTGTCTTGACTTTGCTTTTCATTGAGCTAGATGTTTGTCGGGAAGGAGGAGAGAGCACGAGGCCTTGCTTTAGCAACACCGGAGTGAGCCTCTCTCCCCTAGGGTTATGATTTTGGAGCCCTGTTTTAGCAGCACTTCAAAACTTATCCCTCTAGTCCTTTAAAATCTCATCTCCTTCAACTTTTGTGTTCTTCACCTATGACTCCATTAAACCTAAGGCACTGATCTAAGACCTCCAGCGTTGAAGTAGAATTGGATCCAAACACTCTCAAACCTCTTGAAATTGAAACCCTAACTATACTAACCCTAGCCTAGACTAACTTACTAACCCTAATTTATTGACGTCATCATTGAATATTTCATCTTTATTGCAGCAACGTTTTGACTTTTGAGTAATTGAATGGTAGTTGAAGGCATTAATTGAGTTAAGAAGTTATTTTTTATATTGAATGTCGTTTCATTCAAGTATTTATTGATGAAGTGATATTAATGCCATTGTTATCTTGTAAACATTGACTTCGTCAACATTTACTTTCAAATTGATCATATTGAATATAAGATAGTCACTGATTTATATGAGGTATTAATCAAGATTGCACGTATTAGTTTCCTTGTTGTGTTGTCTCAAGCAGGTGCTCTTCTTTTCTTTGGTTATACTCTATTATTGGTTGTTTAGTCGGAACTATTTGATTGGCGGTAATCTGTGAAGGGGAACTTCGTCTTTGTGTTGTTAGCTTTTTCCCTTTCAAAACCCCAGGTTACCGGGGACGTCTCCCCTGGGCCTAGCCTCCCTAAATAGAAAGAACCATCCCATTGTGGTGACATTGGGTGGGAAAGGTTCTTGTTTCGCTAGTTTGACCTACTACTCCTTAGCCTTTCTTGTGTCTACAAACTGTGCGATAACATTTTGGAGTCGTTTTCGGGGAACACTGAGTCAATTCTCCTCAGACGACACTTTTTGGTAAGCCTTGCCTCTAGATGCCTTATCTTACAAGCTTACCTGGCGACTCCACTAGGGTGTTTTCCCTTATCTTTTGATAGTTTCAAGAAAATTATCTGGCGACTCCATTGATGACGAAGCCAACAATGACTTCACAATGGGATCCTAGGAATTACAAGCCTTTAGACATGAGCAAAATCCCGAGATACCCACAACAAATTCCCCCGATAGAAGAAAGATGGCTCCCTAGATTCATTGGTAGCGATGGGGAAAGAGATGACTTTCATATGAATGATTTTTATTCTTATTTTGGACTCCATCCTGTCGATGATGATGCCGAAGATGTAGTGATGAAAATTTTTCCCACTGCTCTTCACGAGAATGCTAAAAAATGGTATGATGATCTTCCCAATGCTAGCATCACCTCCATGAACCAGCTAGAAGAATTATTTCTCAAAGAATGGGGCATAAAATTGGAAGAGATCCAAACATTGCTAAAAAGACTCCAGAGCACAAAACAAGCTAAAAATGAGACTATTTGGAACTTCCGAAATAGATTTGAGGCTTTGTTGTACCAACTTCCTAGGGGCCATTACCCTGAGGACAAGGACCTTGTGTATCTCTTTACCAATGCACTCTTGGTGCATTTGGGGTTTCTCCTGAGTAAAAATAATCCAAAGACACTCCATGAAGCTGGTGACATGGCCTTACAAATTGAAGAAAACATTTTCTTGTCCAGAACAAAAAACGTTTTTTCCCTAGGAAGCGAAATAAATGATTATGAAGATACCTCAGGTACTCTCAATTTGGAGAAGTTGGTTTCCCTTGAAACTTCTACTGCTGATTTTCAAGAAGAAGGGAAACAAGTTATTGACCAACAGAAAACTAAGAGGAAAGCTCTTGATGAGGTTTTCCAAGAGCAAGGGATCATTGAAAACGCAGTAGAGGAGCTGAAATCTGAACAAGACAATAAAAAATCAACATGTGCTCCTCCTCCTGATGAAGCATTCCACAAGCTTTTTTCATCTGCACAACAACAAGACGATGAGGTTAGTTGCTTCCCTTTTCAGGGTTTCGATGATACTTTGTTCCTTGATTCAGAGAGTGAAGGAGAAACGGAATCCCCGAATGAAGTAAATATCTCTTGTTGTACTCTTGAAGACAAAGGGGCAATCCATGAGGATGAAACAATAACACATGTTGGAAACACCAAATTTCTAGAAACTCCTGCACAAGAAGAAATAGTAAGTTATCCTCCTCCCCAAAATTTTGATAATTTTCTACCTCGTGATTTAGAGGAGATGGATGAGCATATGAGTGTTTTCAATCCTCCATGCTATGATATTGATATTGACATAGTTGATATTGATGAGTTCATACATGTTGGAAGACGTAAATGGGATGTAATCGGTTTTAGTATGGACCCCATTTATGATATTGAGAATCATTCCCAACTGTTGTCTTTACAGTTATCATGACATATTATCTTTGGTTTTGACCAGTGGCAACAGGGAGATGATATATTTACTGATGCTCCCCAAATGCCCAAGGTTGACCTAGTACCATGTTTTCCTGATGATTTTTTGTCTTACCTTGAGTGTTTTGAAGAGTATTCCTCCGAGCACTTGAATTCATTCTATGTAGAAGATTATCAACCACCATTGTGCTCGGTTTTTTATGGGAGTAAGAACATTTTTTGCCTAAAGAAGGATTCTTTTGACCTTTTTCTCCATACACTTGTTATTACTTTACCCTGCTATTTCATTAAAGGTGTAGTTGGTAATTGTAGCTTCTGCTTTGAGTTTCATCTTAAGCAAACCCGAGAATCCTAGGGTTGGTTGAAAACTACAGATTTCAGTCTATCATCTCAGATTTTCAATCTTCCCTTGAGGATTTTCCAGTCATCTGATACATCTTTGTCAATCCCTTCCCAGACCTCAGAGTATGAGAACGTCCTAGGTAGCCAGTTTGCCAACCCTTTGAGTCAATGTTCTGAACCTTGGACTTTTCATGACCCCTTCCTGAAGTGGGTTGAGTACTTTCCTCCAAGATTGACTTGGCATAATTTTATCCCTCCCACCCGCCTCCATGAGTTAGACTTTGTGATTCTTGATGATCTGATACATGTTCTAACCCATGTTATTTTTGTGCTTGACTTATCACTATTTTGGTTTATGATGAAGCACAAAGGTAGGTACCGTGGGACGTTGCTGGATTGGCTTCACTGGTTGTTTGACTACACCAACATCCAGCCAATAGGTAAGTATAGGTAAGTACTTCACTTTATATTCGCATTTATGATTGCTTTATTTATGTATCTATATGTATGTTGGGGTGGCATTACTACCCCATTTTTGTTACTAATGTCCCTATCAAGATCGAGTAGGTCTGCAGGTTATTCCAGAGATGTTGATTTTCTCATGCGCTCTATGGTGAGCACATGTCCCCAAGTTGGAGCCAGATGTTATCCCCATTTTTTAGGGCTAACTAGGAGATCATGTCTCGAGGCCCACAGGTTCTAGACATGGAGTACCGAGAGCAGGATTGACTTGAGCATGGATCGGAGGGCCCATCCTTTTCTTCTTCCATTAGCTTTGTCTTGTTAGTAGCAGCAGCATCCATCACCATCGGCTTGGTCTTGTATCAGAAGAGGTTCTTGCTCCATGAGGTAATTGGTCCAGGTATCATGGTATGTGTGACTTTTGATCATTGAAACCTTTAAATATATGCATCTGATTCCTTTTATCTCTAACAACTGCTTGGATCTTACATTAGCCCACTTGATCATGCTTGGGGAGATTGACAAGGTGCCCTAGCAAGCCTATGCCCATAGGTCTTGGTTTTCCACTGGGGGAATTTCTGAAAATTCATCGTCTGCTCCTATCATAGCACCATTGTTTCATCTTATCTCTCGCTCATCTATCCCATTCCCCTTGTCTGGGCATTGGGTTGACATGTTTATAGGATTTCACCTTATCTCATGGGAAGAAGGGGCTAAAGGCACAGAAGGTAAAAGAAGCTGGTAAAAGACAAAAGCCTAGAAATAAAACCTCAAGATGCTTCGCCCAGGGATCCCTGAGAAGGCAGTAAAAATCCTCTCAGCAAGAAATAAGAGGGACCCAGAAAATAACAAAACAAGACCTAGTCAAAGGATAGGGGGTCTCATCATGAGACAACCTATTAGTTCCATGGGTAGCTAACAGTATGACATTTCCACCATCTGGTTACCACGCCAGGGCAGTGACCTTTGGTTGCATGGCCAAGAGAAAGGAGGTCTCATCATGAGTCAGCCTTCTCATCTTTGTGAAAGTACTTTTGGGTAACACTGTCAGCTCTGGTCACCATGCCAAGTCAGTGTCCTTTGGTTAGCTCTTGAATAAAAAGAAAAAGAAGAAGAAGAAGAAAAATAAAATAAAAGAATAAAGCTAAAAAAGAATAAAGGCAAGAACGGGCATGGAAAAAAAGCATCCATGACAGGTACAGCTCACCTTCTACAAAGGCACCCACAGATAACATTATGCATCCTTGGCTCTCACTACACCCACATGTCTGGACATCCCCTAGCCACATCACCTCACTTACATGGCTTGGATGAAATCCTCCTGGAAACTTTCCTTTTCTTGTGGATACTANCAATCTTGTATTGCAGGTTTTTGTAATGTCTTTGAGCTAGTGACTGATTTATTAGGGGTTTTATGCATATGTTTAATAATATTGATGATGAAATGTGATTGACATTGCTATGATCCCTGTGACTGATGAGCCCATGGAGGGCGTAGCTTTTGATGTACAAGACCATGCCCAACGGACAGGTACAATTTGGACCGGTGCACATGGGAAGATGATCAGTTCGGACCTCCATGGGGATGAAGAGCCCACTAGATGGATGTTGAGACCCCATCAGGGGGCAAAGACAAGACGATGGTTGATCAGGGTTTTTCACCGGAGAAGAAGAGGACGTTCCATTGAAGGCACTTTGGCAAACCCCGGCCTAGGGGGATTGACCCACTTCCAGTGAAATGTTTTCTCTGGATGGCCCAGGACGTCACCTATGGTCTCATGATGTCATCTTGAGTGTGTGGCAGTTTGACATGGTAGTTGGCAAGTGTGGCATGATGAAGAGGCCCAAAGAGGGATAACGTTTTTCTCTTTATTGCTACATTTGCCCTAAAAAAGGGGCTAACGTCTCCCTTAGAAGGGGTGACGTCTCACTTTTTTCTCAATTAGGGTTTTAAAATGAACATTTAATGTAAAATAGTATTATTTTGGTATTTTGGCCTTGTCAGCCTTTTTATGACCTAAAAAGTTAAATTAAGTCATTGATACACTATGTATTGAGGGTTTTGACTCTCATTTTATCATCATCTTTCACTCACCACTTGGTGAGGTCTGAAATTTGCGCCCCATTTGGGTTATTGTCTGATTTGAGGAAGACGCACTTGTTGAAGGAAGAGATTTTTGGCATTCTATGGTGTTTTTCTTGAAGGAAGGTGTTACAACTAGGGTTTGCATGATTATTTTCTTGATGATTTGTAAGTATTTTTCTGCAAAACTTCTTGATTGAATGGTTGTAGTTTAATTTCTTGCATCTAGTTATAAATATTGTTGAATCAAAACCCTAGGGGACAAACACACAAGTAGGTCGTTGTCTCATGTCCCCTAATAGAAAAACTTTTAGCCGTTGAAGAAGAAGAAGAGAGCCTAGCCATAGCTACACTCCTTTTTCTTCTTCCCTTAAGCTAGCCATACCTTTTGACTTCAAGAGGAAGAGGACGTCCCAGGCCTAGGTTATCTACACCTAGGGTCGTTTTCTTTTAGGGTTTGATGAAAGAGCTTTGCCTTAGCAACACTCTCCCTCTTTAAACCCTCTTGTCTTGACTTTGCTTTTCATTGAGCTAGTTGTTTGTCGAGAAGGAGGAGAGAGCACGAGGCCTTTCTTTAGCAACACCGGAGTGAGCCTCTCTCCCCTAGGGTTATGATTTTGGAGCCCTGCTTTAGCAGCACTTCAAAACTTATCCCTCTAGTCCTTTAAAATCTCATCTCCTTCAACTTTTGCGTTCTTCACCTATGAATCCATTAACCCTAAGGTACTGATCTAGGACCTCCAACATTGAAGTAGAATTGGATCCAAACACTCTCAAACCTCTTTTGAACTGAAACCCTAACTACACTAACCCTAACCTACTAACCCTAGAATGTTGACGTCACCCTTGGTTATTTCATCTTGATGCAACAACGTTTCATTTTATAAGCAATTTGATGGTAGTTAAGAGCATTTATTGGACTAAGTGTTGATTTGCTACATTGAATGTTATATCATTCCAGTATTTATTGACAAGTGACATATTTATCATTGTCATTTTGCAAACATTGATTTCGTCAATATTTACTATCAAATTTCTTACATTGAATATCAGATAGTCACTTACATATGAAGTACTAACCCCATTGAACATAGCTTGCATATATCTTTCTTTTTGTTTTCTTGTTCCAGGCAGGTACATTTTCTTTGGGGGTTACTTCAAATTGGCCTTTGGTCGGACTATATTTTGGGTGGTGATCTGTGAAGGGGGAATTATCTTACTTCTTTTGAACCTTTGCCTCTTCAAAACCACAGGTCACCGGGGACGTCTCCCTTGGGCCTAACCTCCCTAAATAAAAATAACCTCCCCATTGTGGTGACATTGGGTGGGGAAGGTTCTCGTTTCGCCAGTTTGACCTACTATACGCTAGCCTCTCTCCTGTCTACAAACTGTGCGATAACAGTAAGGATTTGACAATATAGGTTGATGTTTCATAGGAATCAGAGCTGGAGATGACTAATATGATAGGTTGTTGTTTTTTACTTGGCCCAAGTTCAATATCCAAGGCTTTATACGTCTTTAGGAGTTGAGAGGAATGTACATGTGAAGCTACAGAAGCAACTGGTTGAACTAGTAATATAGGAGGTGGAGAAGGAAGAGGTAAAGACATAGTTGGTCAGTGACCAATACCAGATGGAGTATTGACTGGTGGATTGTTCCAGCCATAATTGACTAGAGGTTGGGCTTGTGCATGAGGATAATCAGGAATGTTTGTGATGATTGGGTGAGGCCGAATATCATTAGGTTGAACAAGGGGGATGAATGGTGGCTAAGGGTTTTGAAAAACTAGGTGTCCCGCAAGGTTCAAGTAATCGGTTTGAACCAATTGATTAAACTCTTCATAGTTTGCATCAAAAAGTATAGAAAACCTCATCCTCTTGTTCCTCCCTTTTTTCTAAAATGTATTTGTCCCTCTACCTTTGCTACCTCTATTTCCTCCATTGTCAGGCCAATTACTGCCTCTGCTAAAAAAAACTCATCTATATCATCCATATCCAAATTAGCACATATATAAGACATCAAATACCATTTGTCAACATGACTAACTTTGGCTCTGAAATGACATAACCATGCAACATAAAAAGGGAGATGAGCACAAAAAGTGAATCAAGGGAAAACAAAAGAACTTTTGCACACACACCAAATCTATCTTTCAAACTCTACAATCTATCCTGAGAACTTTCATTATGTATAGGCTATTCCTCTTTTATAAATGTGAACAGGGAAGTATATGGAAAATGGGCTTTGTATAAGTGGGAGTAATTTGCAAAAAATGAATTATCACAAGAATTACATAATGGACTGTTCAAATTCAAAAACCTTAATCAATGCCTATAGATTTCCTTAATAAAACCAATCAGCCTTTGAACTGTTCTTATTCATATAAACAAGTTGTGAATAATCTTCCATCTCTACTCATCATTGTTGTTCATTTTTTTCTTTCAAAACTGAAATGTGTTCTTTCTAAATTATATAGACAAGAAATAAAATGAAACAAGGAATTTATGAATAGGATTAGGAAGTATAACTCATGTAAAATTTTATGTATGATGGGGCAAGTGAAAGTCTATATAATTTAAACTTGGTTGTCAACATGTAACCGTAATCAGTATTTATGCCATCTTTAACACATGCCACAGAGTTATGTTATTTTCACAATGTCAGTGACATATATGATATACCCTTATAAATGGCATATGTAAGCCTTAGATGTTCAAATAAGTTCAAATAACATCCATACATAAGGAAGATCAATATCGGTTCATCGATTCTTTTAAACTTTATACCCTTGTACTCCAAATAATATCTCTAAAGAATCAATAAAATAATGCTTGATGCAAATAGAACTTTCATTTCAATTGCATTGGTTGTATAAACATAGGTCTTTACCCAAAACAAAACTCAATGAACCCAAAATGCTTTTAGTTCAAAGGATGAAAGATATGCAGTGAGAAACTCGAATGAAGAAACCAAATATTTTTTCTAGAGCTAGTTGACTTTTAAAATACACAGGTTTGGAACCTTCTATTTCTTATCAGAAATAATCAACTATTTGCAACCCCAACATGACACAAATCGGTTATAGATATGAGTGAAAATAAGACAATTTATCTCAACCCATTCAACAATTGAAAAATAGCTCCAATTATATCCAAATTCGATATGAGGGTCAAACAATGTACCAACACTAAATAACTCATAGACAATTTGTTCATCCCGTGTTCACATATTTTACTCATCAGACCAAGGCTATAGAGATGGGACTTAAAATGGTTTCTTATAACCTAGGTTGAGCCTGAAAAATTTATACAT
>JASDQU010248785.1:12042-26297 GCA_032191745.1 Picea mariana
ACTATGTTTTTGTGGTGGTTGATCATTTTTCTAAG
Source organism: Picea mariana (assembly GCA_032191745.1). Lineage (NCBI taxonomy): Eukaryota > Viridiplantae > Streptophyta > Pinopsida > Pinales > Pinaceae > Picea > Picea mariana. Next base: position 12,078 of record JASDQU010248785.1, read on the forward strand.
ATGGTGATTTTGGTTGCCTACAAGAAGAGCATCACAGCAAAGGCCACTGCCAAGCTCTTCTTTGAACGAGCCTGGGTACATTTTGGAATCCAACAAATCATTTTCTCAGATTGGGACAGTCGATTTCTCAGCACATTCTGGTCAAACCTCTAGTCATTGTTGGACACCAAGCTCACCAAATCCACGGCCTTCTACCCCCAGACAGATGGCCAAATCGAGGTCATAAATCTAATGATTGTGCATATCATTCACATGTATAATTCAAAGCACCCTCCCACATGGGATGAGAGCCTTCCCTATGTCCAACATAGCTACAACCAAGTCCTGCATAGCTCAACCGGCCAAAACCCCTTTCAGGGGGAGTTGGGATTCCAACCATTGGGTCCCATAGATGTTGCACTTCTCCTTGTGGTCACCTCGACCGACACATCTCCTGCTCCAACTGAAGTTGACAAAGCCACTCACTTCATTGAAAAGATCCAACACATCCGCCAACAGGTTCAAGATATCCTACAGAAGTCCAATGACAAGTACAAACAATGCCATGATCAACATCGGGTGCCACATAAGTTTCAGGTGGGTGACAAAGTTTGGTTGCACTTGCAGAAAGAACGCCTTATAGGACCCCATCGGAAGATTTTCCCACTTTGTTATGGGTCATACACCATCACCAAGGCCGTGGGGGATAATGCTTTTGAGCTCAATATTCCTCCTTTCCTTGGCCTCCACCCAATGTTCAACGTGGATCTCCTTCGCCCTTATTTCCTACCATTATTGGACACCTCAGAAGTAGCAGAACAACTGAAACCAACAGAGCTCAAACCCGACTGCATACAACAGGCATCCAAAGATTAGATTGTGGACACACAGATCAAGGGCACTCAACAGCAAAGGATCCAACTTTATCGAGTCATCAAAGCAGAACAACTCCTGCACCAAGGAAAGTGGCTCACCCGAGGCCAAATTCAGCAGAAATTTTCTCATCTGATGGGGAACCTCAACTCAATGGAGACCATTACTTCCTAAGGAGGGAGGATTGATCCAGATGGATATCGGTGGCCACCCACCTTTTCCAAATGGCTCAAAACAATTTTCTGACAATTTTGGTAATTTATTAATCTTAGCAATTTTTACTTCCGGAGTTGTTTTGAGTCCCTAAATGTTGTTTTTTGAGAAAATAGGTTTGCAACATGCAATTTCCTTCACTATTGCACCTAAAATGAATCTTCTTGGCTATACATTTCCAATGGGCTATCATACGCCTAAAACGGAGATCGTATGCAAAAGTTACGACCCCGGGAAGTTGATGTACTAACTTACCCAAACGAGGCCCACATGACTTTCGACGCTTGATCTCCTAGGGTTAGGTTTTTGGATGTCTAGGGTTTTTGGCATTCCTGCTTATTGTAAAAAGGCCTTTAGAGCCTCATTGTAATTATCTTCTTGTGAATGAGCACAGTTGTCACATCTCTTCTCAGAGATAAGCCACCACCATTCCAACAAGCTTGTTTCCGCTGCATTTTACAGTTTCAGCTTATTTTGTTATTGAATAGAAAACGAGTTTTACTATATCTCTGTTATTTTGTGTTAAGCACCTGTTAATAATCTGTAGTCATTTTGTTCTACTCATAAAATCTAGATCAGTGGTATCATAGTGGTCTACTCCATGTTGTCTTAATGCATGTCCCCAACGAGGTCGGAGTACAAAGAGTTGGGTCTCAAGCTTGTTTCTCTTGAGGACAAAACCTCTCGCACGTCCAAGCGACCTCTCATGGCAGAAAAAAAGAAAGATGATGGGACAGGAGATCCTTTCAAACTTTTGATTGAGGAAGCCCTCATGCAATAGAGGAACGAGATGATGGATAGTTTCGTGCAAATCCTTTGGCGGCTACCAACAGGCGATGCATCTTCTTCGAGTGGAGGCACCACCCCCTTCAAGGTACAAATAAACTTCGATGTTCCTATATTTGAAGGTCAAATAAACGAAGATGTTGTAGACAAATGGTTGAATCTACTATAAGAGTATTTTTCTGTCCATAACTTTTCGACTAGAGAAAATATTAATTTTGTGCTCCTCAAAATCGTTCCACGTGTCAAAGATTGGTGGGAAACTTTCTGTGAGCAAAAGGAAACAAAGGAACCCTCATTATTTACAGTCACGACCACCTGGGAATCCTTTAGGGATGCTATTAAGGAACAATACTACCCTGTCGGAAGTTTTGACGACTTGTATACCAAATGGACCACATTGTGGCAAGAAATAGACCAAGTAGTGCCAGATTTCACAAATATCTTCCATACATTGCGCACCAAGTTGGGTATCAAATATTTGGAGCAACATCTGGTGCTCAAGTATCATGGTGCTCTGCATAGATACATCCAAATCGAAATGGAATTTCTGGACATCTCATCCTTGGGCGCGGCCTACCGATATGCCGTCAAAATCGAGCAGAAGCTCAAACAAAAGACGTGGCAATTTGGGCTTGGGAACCCCGCACAACAAAAGTCGGGAAAGGGAAGCCCCAACCTACAGAACAAAGGACAGAGAAAATACAGATAGTATCAGGACAACCAGTCCAAGCCGCAAGCAAAGAAGGACACCGGAAAGACAAATAAAGATACCGAGAAGTGGTGCGACTTCCATAAGAGCCCTTGGCATAACACTGTTGACTGTCACTCAAAGCAGTCGCTGGTGGCTGAAGTGAAAGCCTCTTAATCAGATGTGGATTCTGACTCTGAGCCAGAACCAGAAAGGGAAAGATGGATCATTGACGCAGAACCCAGTGCCACCGTTTCTACCACCAAGCTCCAACATGGTGAACTAGACGAGCCAAAAGAAGGAGAGCGCCTCTTCCATTCATAAATGTGGGTAAAAGGCACCCCGTTGCACTTCATCGTTGATAGTGGTAGCCAGAAGAACCTCATCTCAGCAGAGGTCGTCAAGAGGTTGGCCCTATCGACAACGTCGCACCCACAACCCTACACAATTGGATGGCTCTGCCAAGGAATCGATCTCCACGTCAGCCAACAGTGTCGACTGTCGTACGGCATCAAGCCCTTCAAAGACGAGGTATTATGCAATGTTGATCCTCTCGAAGTTTGTGATGTTCTTTTGGGACAACCTTATTTATGGAAACGTCGTGTTGTATATGAGTCTCGGCCTCGCAGTGTTATTATTACTTTGGACAGGAAATTGTATAGGATACCTGAGGCAGACCCACCTAGTGTTATTTCCTTGATCTCTGCTAAGCATTGTAGGAAGGTCATCTCTCAGATGGGGAAGTTTGTCTTATTCATGATTCGCTCTCAGAATAAGCGAAAGATCATAGCCACATCCAGGGTCTCTACGATCGACCTCTTCACACAGCAGAAGCAAGTAGATAAGGTAGTGGAAGAATACTTGGATATCTTCTCCTCACCTACCGGGGTACCTCTACATTGCCAGGTCAAGCAAACCATCGATTTGACCCCCAACGCACCACTGCCCAATGGGATAGTTTATCGCCACTCTCTGTTAGAGAATGAGGAGATCAAGTGACAGATCCAAGAACTACTCCACAAGGGGCACATCCATCCCAACTCATCACCTTGCGGGAGCCCAATCGTGTTGGTACAGAACAAAGATGGAACCTGGTGACTTTGCATTGATTACTGGGCTCTGAATAAAATCGCAGTCTATCACCGCTCTCTGTTAGAGAATGAGGAGATCAAGCGAAAAATCCAAGAACTTCTCCACAAGGGGCACATCCATCCCAGCTTATCACCTTGCGGGAGCCCAATCATGCTAGTACAGAAGAAAGATGGAACCTGGCAACTTTGCATTGATTATTGGGCTCTGAATAAAATCACAGTTAGAAACCTGTACCTGATTCCCTGAATCGACGACGTCCTTGATCAACTCACAGGGGACAAATACTTCAGTAAGATTGATATGAAGTCTGGCTACCACTAGGTCCCGATAGAACAAACAGATGTATGGAAGACCACCTTCGAGTCAAAGGAAGGCCTTTTTGAATGGTTGGTCATGCCCTTTGGTTTGACAACTGCTCCAACCACTTTCATGAGGATGATGGATGATATCCTGCGACCATTCACCAATACTTTTGTAGTGGTGTATTTGGATGACATTCTAATTTACAACAAGACTTGGATCGAACACTTGTAGCATATTCAGCAGGTTCTGCACATCCTGCGACAACACAAGTTATACGTCAACTTGGAAAAATGCTCCTTCGGCATGGACAGGGTTGTTGGGTTTGGATTTACTTTATTTATTTTTAAATCTCATTACTTTATATTCAAAGAAAATCTTGGCAACAAGACCAACAACATTGGATAATTAATGACAATTTTTATATGCTGGAATTTGCCTTGGACATGGATATGAGAACTGTCCAGGTATTCGGTTACTCCTTGTTGTTTATTAACTAGATGAGTGAATAGGTACATATCCATAACATATGATTACTTGTGATAGCAGAGCAACTGAAACTTATTTCTATAACATTCCAAGATATCATGCTCAAACATATATATAAAGAACATAATCAAGTTGCTAACAAACTCTCCAAAGAAGGCCCGTCTCTAATGGAAAATCACTTTGTCCTTTATGAATTCCATAATGGTCATTCTGCTATTATAAGGTAGCCTAATATGGATGTATTTTAATGTTTTCTATTATGATCTAGTTTGTAATAGGTTATAAGGTAGTTCTAGATGAATTTGAAGATGCCAATTATGAAATTGTTTGTAATATTTTAGTGAGGGACTCAGAGTGACAGTTATATATGTCTCTTAATTGAGATTATGTTTAACTCTATATTTTGGGTAGTTCTTAGTGTCCTCTGGAAGGACCTTTTTGGACAGTTCTTGGGGCACCTTATGATTGTAATTTTTGTTCTTCTTCAAATCCCAAAGGATACGTGAAAAAGGACTGTGAATGGCTAGTTGAGAAGATCTAAGCAAGGATAAATAACTAGTACAACAAATAGCTATCAAGTGGGGGCAGATTGACTTTGGTGAAGTTTATTCTTGAGGAAATTCTAGTTTTCTAGTGCACATTGGCATATATCTAGAAAAGGGTCTTAGAAAAAATTAGAGAAATCTAGTGCTCATATTCCTTTGGATAGGGAAAAAGGCAACTGACAAGATTTCATTGGTCAAGTGGCAGACAATTGCTAATCCTATAGAGGAAGGAGGATAGGGGCTGGAATATATTAATTTCTCTGGGAAATATCTAGCAACTAAGAGCCCATGGAGAGTCATCACTCAAAAAAGACAGTGGCAAGAAATAATAGTTCAAAGGCACATTCAAGAAATAATAGTTCAGAAGTACATAAGTCAAAGTTCAATAGTGGATTGGATTAGGAACAAGAGGAAGCCCATTAGTAATGTTTCCACTCATTTGAAGGATTTGGTCCAACCATTTCCTTTGTTGAGTAAATGGTTGGCATGGAAGGTAGGATAAGGGCAATATGTGAGGGTTTGAGTGGATCGAGTGGATCCATATGTGGGATGCAAAAATGAACATGCATCAAGTGACAAGTTAACATACGTGATTCAGGATAAAGGAATTTACACCCTTAATCAGGTAGTAGACTAAGGGAGTACTAGTAAATGGCACAAGGGTAGGAAAATAGTTGAAGTTCTCGGTCAAACAATGGAGGAAGATTTCATGTGGAATTCTTATATAGACAATTTGCAAAGAAGCCATGTAAGAATAATTGAGGTGGATGATAGATTACTATGGTCAATGAATCAAACCTTAGGACATTATTCAACTAGGTTGGGATATCAAGACAACTTCACAACATAGGTAGAAAATACATTTTAGTGGTGGAATAAATTATGGAAGGTAATCACTCAAAAGAAAACCAAATGTTTCGTGTGGTTGGTAATAATGGACAAGGTCCTAACATGGGAAAATTTGCAAAAACATAGGTTGGGTCCAGGGATATGCATTTTGTGTAGAGAGGATGGTAAATCAATTGATCATTTACCAATAAATTGTTCATATGCCAAGTAGTCGTGGATGGAAGTTTATCAATTTATAGGAGCAAAGGACATCTAGGTAGAATATTCCCTAGAACAATATTTAAGGCAATGTTGGAGTAAAAAAAAGTCTTGAAGGAATGGAGAGTAGTCCCCTTCTTGACTAGTTGGGGGGTTTGGCTTGCTAAGAACTTAGTGTTATTTGAAGACAAGGGAATTCATTCTTTTTAGGTGGGTTATCAAGATAAAGCATTAGCTTTGGCATACAATGTCCCAATGGTTTTGAAACTAGAGAGGTAGATACATGAGCTAGTAATTAGTAAGGCACATGCTTGGTCCTTTTTTGATGGTTCAAGGCAAGATAATTTGAATAGTAGCAGTGCATAGTGTGTTTAATGTCTTACCAAAAATCATTATATTGGAATGAAGGAAACTTTGGGTAAAGGTTCAAATAATTATGCTGAGATAATGGCCCTTGGACTTTTGGTAAAAGTAGCAATGGAAAAATCTGTAGGATCCTATAAGTACATGGAGATTTGAAGATATTGATCAATTGGATGCAGGGGGTTGGATAGTTGTTGAATATTCACTTCAAATCTCTGGGAGAGTGGGTAAAGGCCATAGTTTGAAACATTTAATCAATTTCATTTTGTCGTGTATTCAGAGAATTGAATTACGAGGCATACATACTTTAACAAGAAGGTCACTAGGTTCCAGAAGAAACAATTATTTTTAAAGAGCTTCGAGATTGAGTGGCCATAGTGCACGAGGACAATAATGTTTGAAGCAAGTTAAAAAGTTTGTCTTGTAGAAGATGTTGAAGTTCTTATTTTTATTATGACAGTATCTAGATTTTTTGAGTCCTAGCTTTTGTCATTATTTTAAGTGTCTAATTATGAGTTTATGAGATCATGGATTTTTTTTGTTATGTATTTAAATTGTTTCCGAACAAACATACTTGGATAGATTCAAGCAAAAATGTTTTGATGATTGGTACAATTCCTTTTGGATAGTGATAGCCTTTTGAAGATCTCGAGGTCGTTTCTCTGTTCCAATGGTGGCTTTGCTTCTTTTATAGTTGAATAGAAATGATGATTTTTTCCTTGGACAAAAAAAGAGTTATGCTATGTGAAACATGTTTCCCAAAATCAAAGTCTAATGAGGAAGAAAAATGAAAAACAACAAACCCAAAAGCTAAAGATATGTCGAGATGAATCTCCAAAAAGAATATGGATTAATCGAATCCCATATTATTGGAAAAGGTCATTGCCTTTCCCTCAAAGGGATGCAATGTTGATATGGATTCAATGATATCAAAGGAGCTACCTTCTCTTTTATAGGATATCACAATTGGAAATCCTTTGGGGGTGAAGAGTTGGTATGAATTAGACAATTTAACCCTTGAAAGAGAAACACTTTCTTCAATCAAATAAAATGAAGCAAGGCAATTGGCTTCAATGGATTCCCGCATTGGCCTCAAATAAATTTGTTTAAGGAAAATAAATCATAAGAATAGAAAAAAGGGTCAATTGGGTGTAGCTCGGGTGGTTGGGAGGAATGATTGTCATCCTCCCCACCTAGGTTCAATTTCCGCAAGTGACATGTTGAGCTCATAGTGAGTATATTGTTGTAATGGATTTGAGCACTATTGTTGACTGACCTTGTGCCCTGCAGATTCTAGTGTTTACCTTGGGTACCATCCTTGAAATGAGGGAAAGTACTAGGGGATTTTCCCTAGATTAAAAGAAAAAAAAAATCCTAAGTATAGAAAAAAGGAACCCTATTAATGTCTAAAAGGAACAACTAATAAATTTAGAAATATGATGGTTATCATTAGATATTGCAAAATAACCAAGTCATAACATGACCTTCATCGAACAAAGTTTGTAAATAAGTATCTAGATTCAGTTAAAGGGTTAAAGATTGAATGCTTGACCTTGGATATGAGGTTGCAATGGTAACAAATATTGTACATTAGACTCGAGAAATGGCGCACATGGTTGTGACTTTCTCTATTATAAGTATAAAAATTTATTAACCAAAATACACACATGACCTAACAACAACACATTGTCTAAGCAAATATTGCATAGAACATAGATGTGCCTTTTTGGACTAAGACGAGCCAACTGCTCTTATAGATTGATAGTTATAGAAAATGAATATTANCTACCTTCTCTTTTATAGGACATCACAATTGGAAATCCTTTGGGGGTGAAGAGTCGGTATGAATTAGACAATTTAACCCTTGAAAGAGAAACACTTTCTTCAATCAAATAAAATGAATCAAGGCAATTGGCTTCAATGGATTCCCGCATTGGCCTCAAATCAATTTGTTTAAGAAAAATAAATCATAAGAATAGAAAAAAGGGTCAATTGGGTGTAGCTCGGGTGGTTGGGAGGAATGATTGTCATCCTCCCCACCTAGGTTCAATTTCCGCAAGTGACATGTTGAGCTCATAGTGAGTATATTGTTGTAATGGATTTGAGCACTATTGTTGACCGACCTTGTGCCCTGTAGATTCTAGTGTTTACCTTGGGTGCCATCCTTGAAATGAGGGAAAGTACTAGGGGATTTTCCTTAGATTAAAAGAAAAAAAAAATCCTAAGTATAGAAAAAAGGAACCCTATTAATGTCTAAAAGGAACAACTAGTAAATTTAGAAATATGATGGTTATCATTAGATATTGAAAAATAACCAAGTCATAACACGACCTTCATCAAACAAAGTTTGTAAATAAGTATATAGATTCAGTTAAAGGGTTAAAGATTGAATGCTTGACCTTGGATATGAGGTTGCAATGGTAACAAATATTGTACATTAGACTCGAGAAATGGCGCACATGGTTGTGACTTTCTCTGTTATAAGTATAAAAATTTATTAACCAAAATACACACATGACCTAACAACAACACATTGTCTAAGCAAATATTGCATAGAACATAGATGTGCCTTTTTGGACTAAGACGAGCCAGTTGCTCTTATAGATTGATAGTTATAGAAAATGAATATTAGGAGAGACATGTTTTCTTCTTCGTCTTCTTCTTTTAATGCAGAAGGCATATTATTATTAAACCATGCATTAAGGGTTGAACACTAAACCTCCAATAACAAGATCCCCGTGAACCGCACCACAACGAAGACAACCCATGGAGCACTAAACAAATTCACCTTCCTTTACAAATTCATAGGACTTCATACAAAGGAGAAGTATGGACCTATTTCACAAGATAACTATGTAAATGCAAATACCACCACACATAATAAAACATAAATTAGAGCTAAAGAAGACATTGAAATGTGTTAGGGAGCACACCCTTCCTATGTTCATTAGTTTATGTGAAAGCCCTCACACACATGGATTGTTATGCTAAAGGGCCACAACTCAATGACTAACAAGGCTTCTAGCTAAGCGAAGTTGCAATAATGATGCCATTTATAATAGTGTTGCAAATCCCTCTATTGTACTAGAGATATAGGGTTGCTCAACCACATGTTTATTTTCATAAAATTTATAAACAAACCCATAATTCATTGCCACCCCATGTTATATCACCCTTGGCCTAGACTATTCTTAGTGTTTACATCTAGAAAACTATTGTGGAGGTCTCCAAAACCCATTTCCATACCCATACTCATCTCGAAGAACACTAATAACACAACATGCAAACCTAGAGACAAACACCCATTGTAAAAATTGCAACATGCAATTGAGAACCATTAAGAACCTTGTGTAGGTAGCACAAGAAAAATAACATAAGCATTTCCACAAAGTTTTTCAGTCCATCAACTTTGCCTCCATAGGAAGAACTATGAGCTATGTGTCAAACACATTCATGCTCTTTTATTAACCCTTCAACGATTACCTTCCCACTCCACTTCCACTTGCAGTGAAAATCCTATTAATGTTCGGGGTAAGCTCTGTAAGAGTGAAACAGAGGAAGGCACCTCTCAATTTCTTCTTCGTTCTCAAGGGTTCAAAACCCTCCCTTTCTTGTCAACCACAACAATCTAGAAATGTTGGAAATATCGGAGTAGACGTGATAACAAGGGATAAGGGTTAGTTATTAGTAATTCTTGGGGCATGTTGGTTTCTTTGGCCACGAAAACTTGTGAGTATATTTTTGACTACATAATCCAAAGTATGCTTTTATGAATATTCAAGAAAATGTATTTTTGACCACATTGTGGTGGAAAGCGACAATCAAAGCTACAATCAATCCTTGATTGAAAAAACATTACCTTTCATTGTAGAGTTGCTTTAACCATGGTCATATGATGACTTCTTGCACAAAGGCAAAGTCTTCTCAAATTCCAAAANAAATCCCTCTATTGTACTAGAGATATAGGGTTGCTCAACCACATGTTTATTTTCATAAAAGTTATAAACAAACCCATAATTCACTGCCACCCCATGTTATATCACCCTTGGCCTAGACTATTCTTAGTGTTTACATCTAGCAAACTATTGTGGAGGTCTCCAAAACCCATTTCCATACCCATACTCATCTCGAAGAACACTAATAACACAACATGCAAACCTAGAGACAAACACCCACTGTAAAAATTGCAGCATGCAATTGAGAACCATTAAGAACCTTGTGTAGGTAGCACAAGAAAAATAACATAAGCATTGCCACAAAGTTTTTCAGTCCATCAACTTTGCCTCCATAGGAAGAACTATGAGCTATGTGTCAAACACATCCATGCTCTTTTATTAACCCTTCAACGATTACCTTCCCACTCCACTTCCACTTGCAATGAAAATCCTACTAATGTTCAGGGTAAGCTCTATAGCAGTGAGACGGAGGAAGGCACCTCTCAATTTCTTCTTCGTTCTCAAGGGTTCAAAACCCTCCCTTTCTTGTCAACCACAACAATCTAGCAATGTTGGAAATATTGGATTAGCCGTGATAACAAGGGATAAGGGTTAGTTATTAGTAATTCTTGGGGCATGTTGATTTCTTTGGCCACGAAAACTTGTGAGTATATTTTTTACTACATAATCCAAAGTATGATTTTATGAATATTCAAGAAAATGTATTTTTGACCACATTGTGGTGGAAAGCGAAAATCAAAGCTACAATCAATCCTTGATTGAAAAAACATTACCTTTCATTATAGAGTTGCTTTAACCATGGTCATATCATGACTTCTTGCACAAAGGCAAAGTCTTCTCAAATTCCAAAAGGAAAAACTTGTTGGATTACTGAGAGGTGGGGTGAATCAGTAATAGCGTAATTATAATCCTTTTTCTCCAAATAATCTAAGTGTTATATCAATGTAGAATTATTATCCAATAATGAGCAATAAGAAATGAACAATCAAACACATACACAGTACACCAATGTTTTACGTGGAAACCCAAATCAAGAGAAAACCACGAAATGATTTTTCTTATATGTCTTGAAGAATTGCATTCATTGGAAGCACAGACTTCCTTTGTTTTCCAGCTGCAACTGGAAGGAGGCTCCAACCCCCTAGTTTCTGAGGCTACAACACGAGGGAAGCTCCAACTCCCCAATTCTCTGGCTACAACCAGAAGGAGGCTACAACCCCCTAAGTTCTCCGACTACAACCGGAAGGTGGCTACAACCACTTGTCCTTGCCCCGTTCAACCACCCTGAAGTATAAGTAGAATGATGGAACCATTGTCAATCTGTCACTGTGAGATATACTGTTGTACAACTGTAAACCACTGACCTGTATCCAATCTATACAACTGCCTTGTAATCAATCTGTACCTAAACTGAACATGTATCTACAAAAATTACAATAGATACATGACCTGTAGTGTTGCAGCCCGCGTATGTACGAACCCTATCTGTTATGCAGCCCGCGTATGTACGCTACCAAATTGTTATGCAACCTACATATGCCTTTTGAAAACTAGGGTTTCCTTTTCTTGAAAACTTATGACCTTCTATAACTTCTTTCACATAGATCTGTAACCTGTCACTGTATCCAGACTGTAACTATACCCTGTGCATGCATCCTCATATATAACCTTTACTCAAGGCATGTATGTCTCTCTCTAGTCATGTGTCATATAGGTATGTGTAATCATGAACAAGTATAATATCCCTCACATGATCTTATTCATCAACCCCTTTCTGATATTCATTCTCTCAATACTTCAACTACTACACAAATACAATCTCTCAATCATGTACCATAAAAACCCTTAGCCATATGAAAAGAAATACAAGATGTACCTCACAAGAAGTATCAATGATGAACATACCAACACTGTAATTCTGTAGATCTGACTTATGCAGAAGATCACATGTAGCCACTAGTCTTTTTAGAGAGAACCCTCAAATCTCCATTGCCATTCCTCATGCATACATCAAAATCCAACTATTCATAGAAATAAGACATACCTTTTGAACCAATGGATGGATCTGATGTATCTGAGCACTTTAGACCTTYCTGGGAGCTTGATCTCAGAATCTAGAACCTYTGCATCTTCATCTTCTCAAKTTTCCATGACTTTATCAGCATGTACGCTCCCTATACACAGACAGCCCGCGTATACACACCCTATACACAGACAGCCCGCATGGATCTGATGTAYAGTACGCACCCTATACACAGACAGCTCGCGTATACGCACCCYTATACACAGACAGCCCGCGTACGCACCAGAAAGTAGGGTTTTCTGTAAATCCRAGAATTTYGTCGTCAACCCTTCGTGCTACCTCAGACGTTCGCCACTTCAGATGTATCCACAAGTAATTACAAGAATCTTTACACAAGAAAATAGATATACAATATGTACAAGTGTGTTTTATGAGTGAACTTTGTCTCTTATTTATATCTTCATGTAGCCTTACACTTTCCTTATTTTAGGGCTCTACATTTAAAATAAATTTTTTTTGCAAAGCACTTTGACTTTTGGGGGCTTCTATAAGACTCACGAGGGTTCTCCAACTTCATATGGTCATAACTCTCTAACCATGAGGAGTTATGTGACGTTCCACATGCCACCGGAAATGGCATGACAAGAACTATCCATCTAGGATAGTTTCACTCACAAATTCACTGTCTTTCATCTCATTATTCCTCAAATAAGCATGGGTTCTCTCACTTCGCAAAGTGTCTTCCCGTGATGGCTTTCACCATAAGGGGACCACTTTGGAGTTCATCCATTTTTACTTATTATCAAACATGACAAGACAATAATGAGTCATCTTTACATCAAACAATCTTGGGTCCATTGCCCAAACCTTGTGCTGCGGGGCTTTCTTCAAGGGTTGACATCAATGATAAGCAACCTTAATCAACAAAACTATGAAAATCTCTTGGTGAAAAGACTCTAAGTTGAACAATCATTTGGGTATAATGAGTTAAGACTCCATAGGGATTTGACCTTGCTCCTTCTAAAACTTACACTTCTCTAACACTCAATTTCAATGGAAAAGCCTTTGTTACTACCATATCTCATGGGGGAACCCCCCTTTCATTGATTCCCAACTACAAATTGATTTCCAACTACAAATTGATTTCCAAGTACAAATGTCCCTTTGAAATGAGAAAGAGGAGACATGAACCAAAGTCCTTAGATTAATAAAGGACTCAATTATGTTGTCTTTAGTGGATGAAATATAGCAACAGATGGCTATATATACTTCTAACAATCAACAATATAGTTGCTAGTTGCATTAAAGTGAGGGGAAATACACAAAAGAAGCAAAAAACAAAATGTACAATCTTTTATCTTAGCTAAGGAGACATGTTCCTACATTTTTAAATATGTTACGACTTTCCAATCTCAAACTTCTGTGATTAATAAGATTGTTTAAGGGTTATTCCAAAATCATTGCATCTATTTTTGAATCAATAGTTTCAAACCAAACCATTATAGGCCAGACAATTCATAATTTATCTCAATGATGGACCATATTAATCTAGTTCAAAACTATTAATTAAAAAATGAATATGATAACTCAAAAAACCCAAACATATTATAACTTGTTTAATAAATTATTCATTTCCTAATTAAAAATATACATCGTTGTAACATGAAAAAAATATAAATTTACTTAACACAAACAAACACAATTTTTTAAAATTATAAATCACATATCTTTATATTTTTCATTTATAAAAAAATCCAAAGCAAAATAGGCTTAATTATTAGTCCCTGCCGTAGGCATAGAGGGACTATAGCGATCGATAAATCGTTGACTTGGTATTAGATTGTGCATTGACCAGAAATATTTCCA
>JASDQU010248786.1:3592-16474 GCA_032191745.1 Picea mariana
AATTTTATTGGTTTAACAAGGGTTTGCTAAGAGAAGTATAAGTGCATACACCCTCGTAGCTTAAACCCTAGCTAGGGATACTTGCCTTGGGGAGTAAGAGTATTTACACCACCAAGGGGGTAGTAACATTAGTTCTTTATTTTCTTGACTCCATCAACCCAATAATTAAAGGCACTACTCATCACTTGTTGCATTGGAGATATAAAATTGTTTCCTTGGGAAACGTGAAATTTCATGATTTTGAGGTTGTTCCTAGTGGAATCAAATCTATGTTATAAATGTTTACTTGAGCCACTAGAGCATTTTATTTCTCTAGGTATTTATTTTTGTTGTTAAAAATTTAACCTAAATCCATTATGGATGTAGAAAACCCTAACCAAACTCTTCAATAACTCCTAATTTAACCATTGAAAATTGCCTAAAATCTGCCCACATAATGTACTAAGTTCAGTGCATCTTTTGGAAAGTTTTGAGCAAGTTTTAGTGGTTAAATATATTGTTGTAGTAAAAAGTTTGTTACATACACAAGGATGATAAATATCATTACAGTTATAATTTTATGGAAGCCTTGATTTTTTTGCTAAAGTCTTGTTCTATCATTGTTGAGCTAAACTAGTTTTTACTAGCTTGTCTTGTGCTTATTCAATTGGAGTTTTAGCACTTATATTGCATCCCTTATTATATTTTGTGTGCTGATATTCATCATTGATTATTGATGTAATTAGGGACAGAAACATTAACTTTATTTTCCACCTAACATTACTATATTCAAGTGTCGAATTTATTTTGTCTCGGGCAGGTACAAACACCCTTTGTAGCCATCCAAAGACTTGGAAACCTTAAACCACCTAGAGACGAGTCATCAAAGCCATATTTCCTCTTCCATCACTAAAATTTTGGGGTGTACTTATATTTTTTACCTTCCATCCATCTCAATCCCCCTAGGGTCACCAGGATCGCCTCCCTAGAGTGATCTAGTCACCCTCGAAGTGTGGGACCTATATCAAGGTGACATTGGGTATAGTTTCCCTTAGTTGTTTCCATTTTGGTGGTTGGGTCGAGCTTTTCCCAACCTACAAATTGTGTGATAACACCTTTGAATCCATAGGTTACGTTGCATGCATTTGAAAAATGGGTGATATATTTTATTAGACTGATTAATCCACCAACGAGAAGATGAGGATCCAGGTAAATAATTATTGTGTCAGACCATTTGAAAATATGTGCAGAAGAAAAACCAATTGCAGTCTGCAGCGCAGAAACAATTGCATGGTTCTTATTCAAGAATGTGGTTACTAGGTTTGGGTTTCCTAAATTACTTATGAGCGATCAGGGGACTCGCCCTTTTAACAAGACAATTGTAGCATTGACATAGGAGTTCCAGATTCACCATTAAAAACTCATGCCTTATCACCCTCAAGCAATTTAATAGAACCATGGAAGCTTTCAATAAGATATTAGGTAATGCATTGACAAAGATATAAAATGTAGGATGGGATGAATAGGACCTAAGGATTCATGTGGTGTTATGGTCTTATAGAACTACATGCAAGAAGTTTACAGGTCAGACACCCTTTAGGTTAGTATATGGTCAGGAAGTAGTCATGTCTATGGATTTTATTGTACCCATCCTACGCATTGATACATTGACAAATTATACAGA
This sequence comes from Picea mariana, assembly GCA_032191745.1. Classification (NCBI taxonomy): domain Eukaryota; kingdom Viridiplantae; phylum Streptophyta; class Pinopsida; order Pinales; family Pinaceae; genus Picea; species Picea mariana. Next base: position 5,256 of record JASDQU010248786.1, read on the forward strand.
TATCGACACAGTAGAAGAAATATTGTCTGAGTTACTGGCACTAAAGTAAGATGGATTTATCGCAGGGTTCCATCAACAGATACAGAAGGTAGGCGACAAATCTTTGCATGACAAACACATCAAGAAGACGAAGTTTCAGATAGGAGATTTAGTACTTCTCTATGAAAGTAAGTTCTTACAACACCCTAGGAAGTTTAGGACACATTGGCTGGGGCCATATGTAAAAAGATATGTCACATAAGTAGGTGTTGTTAAGTTGGAATAGTTGTATGGAGAAGTGATGGAAGGCTTGTTGAATGGTAGTCAGTTGAAAATATATAGGGATAGTTGTGCTTCTTCACATTAGTCTGAATTGTGCAGAATATGTACCATAGAACTTGTATCGTAGTGTACCATAGCAAGAAAAGACCAAAAAAGAAATAAAAACTAAGTAAAAGATAAGAAGGAAAACTGTCACAAGAGAGAAGAGATCGCGCAAAGAGAAGATATTGTGCAAAGAGAAGTGATCACACACGTTGATTAATTGGGATGGTTTTCATTGATGTAAATCCTTGAAGCAAGTCTGGTAGTAAATTATGGTAGCCCCAACAATATCCTTAAGGGACTTCAGTTTAATTGATGTATAATTGTATGAAGATTAATATATTTGCAAGTAAGACTATTCTAGATGGATAGTACATGTCATGCCATTTCCGGAGATATGTGAAATGTCACATAACTCCTCACGATTAAAGACTTATGGCCTTGTGAAGCTGGAGAACCCTCATGAGTTATCTAGAAGGTCAAAGAATTCAAATTATTCTAGAAGCTCCTAGAAGAAGTTGACTAGTCAATTGGGTGAAACTAGGAGTTAATCATGGATTAAGTTGTTGCATTAAGAAAATAATTAAAAATAATTTAGTTGCAACTAGAACTGGAGAAATTACTATTTGTAGCAAAGTGGGTTAGAAGTAGACAAGTGGTTAGAAGTGGGTTAGACCTAAACGAAAGAAATTGGTTTAAGTTGGTTAGAAGGTAACCCCTTGAGGAAGCTACATGGAAGTATAAATAAGAGAGAAAGGATCTTCTATGAGCACCTATTGTGCACATTGAATATCTATTATTGTGTAAGGTTTATTGCAGGTACTCATTGATACATATGAAGTTGCGCAAGTTTGAGGTAGCACAAAGGGTTGAAGACATAAGTTTCAGAATTACAGAAAAGTATGAAAAACCCTAGATCTTGAGGTGTATGTGGGATGGAGTGGAGAATGGCACATACGTATGTGAGATTTCAGTATAACAGGGTGTGTACATGTGATAAATTCCACAAAAAATTGAGAATATGAATATGTCAGGTCTCTAGAATATGAAAACAAGCTCCCATGAAGGTCTACAATGATCATGTACAACAGATATGTCTACATGTTCAAAAGGTATGTCTTATTTCTATAAGTAGTTGGATTTTGTTTTCTACATGAGAAATGGTTATGGGGGTTTGAGTATTTTCCCTAGAGAGGCTATTGGCTACATGGGACTTACTGTATAAGTCATATCTACAGAAATGCAGTGCTGATATAATTTATCATTGGTACATCTTGTTAGTGTTGAGGCATATCTTGTATTTCTTGGCATATGGTTAATGGTTTTTGTCGTACATGGTTGCAATATTTTATTTTTAAAGTCGTTGATGTATTGAGAGATTTTATATCAGTTAGGGTTTGATGTCCAGTGCATGTGAGGGTTATTAGACTTGTTCATGATTATACACACTTGGATGGCACATGACTAGAGAGATCTAGATGAACTTGGTTAAGGGATTTATATGAGGATGTATGCATAGGGTAGATCTACAGTATGAACATAGTGATAGGTTGCAGGTTGATGCGATAGAGGAAAAAAAGAGTCATATTTTTTCAGGAAAGAGAAAACCCTAGTTTTCAGAAGGCCTATGCAAGATGCAATATAGAAAGGTCGTGTACGTACGCAGGATGTAGTAGAGAAAGGGCACGTACATATGCATGATGCAACATAGATAGGTCACGTACCTGTTGGGGTTTGTTGGTATAGGTAGAGTACACGTATAGGATGGTTACAAGTTAGTGGTACAGGTTGGTTACAGGTCAGTGGAACAGGTTGGTTACAGGTCAGTGGCACAGGTTGGTTATAGGTCAGTGGCACAGGTTGGTTACAGGTTGTTGGAAGATATTGGTACAGGTTTACAGTGGTATATCTCACATTGACAGTGTGGTAGTGGTTTCATCATTTTACTTATATTTCAGGGTGGCAGGATGGGGAAAGGATAGGTGGTTGTATCCACCTTCCATTTGTATTCGGAGAACATAGGGGGTTGTAGCCTCCTTCTAGCTGTAGCCAAAGAATTGGGGAGTTAGAGCTTCCCTCAGGTTGTAGCCTAAATAATATAGGGGGCCGAAGCCTCCTTCCATTTGTATCTGGAGAGCAAAGGAAGTTGGTGCTTCCAATGAATGTAATTCTTAAAGACATATAAGAAAAAGCATTATGTGTTTTTCTTCCGCACTAGCTTTCCACGTAAAAATATTGGTGTATTGTGCATGTGTGTGATTTTTCATTGTTTATGGTTTATTTACTCTGAAATTATTGGAAGATAAATTTACATTGATCATAAAGATAAATAATAATTACATACTCTGGTTAAAAGGATTAAAATTTTCTGTTACTGTTTCACCCCCCTCTCAGTAATCCAACAATTGGTATCAGAGAAAGTTCCTTCAAAAATCAGTTTAACCACTAAAAGGTAGATCATGGAGAGAAACAATATGTATAAAAATGGAATACCATAGTTTGATGGAAAAAACTATGCATTATGGAGCAGAAGGATGAAAACATATGTACAATCATAGGGATTTGAGGTTTGGCAATCAGTTGTAGATGGATATAAAGAACTAGTAGTTTTACCAACAAATGGCAATGGAAGGAAACTCAGTCTAAATAATTCAAAAGCCACAAATGCACTTTTAAATGGTATTTGTGATTCTGTACATGTCAAAGTTATGCATTTCATCTCCGCTAAAGAGATTTGGGAAAAAATTCAGAATATTTATGAAGGAGATGAAAAAGTCAAGGCAACAAAGCTTCAAACTTACAAATGTCAATTTGAATAGCTAAAGATGATGGAAGATGAGAATATTGCAGCATACTTATTACGATTTTATGAAATAGTGAATGCAACCATAGCATTGGGATAAGAATTTGATGAATTTATAATTGTTAAAAAGGTACTAAGATCTCTTCCAATAAGATTTGATCCTAAGATATCAGCACTAGAAGAAAGAGTAGATCTAAACTCAATAAGTATGGATGAACTACATGGAATTTTCATAGCCTATGAAATGAGAACTGAATAGGAGAATCCATGTATAAAAGAAGCAACATTTAAAGCATCCAAGAAGTCGAAGGAAAAGGAAAAGGAAGATAGAAACAACAATGACATCTCGGAAGACAATGAAGAAGTAGCCAACTTTGTCAAAAGACTGAAAAAGGGAACCGGCGATAGATATAGAGGTAAAATTCCATTGATTTTCTTTAATTGTGATGGTATTGGTCATTTTCCTAACAAATTTCCTCACAAGAAAAAGAAAAGAAAGGAAGAAGATGATTCAAATATAAAACAAACATATAAAGGAAAAAGAACCAAAAATAAAGTCTTTAAGAAAAGTTTCTTCACCAAAGAAGATGGCTCCTTATCAAACAAATATGAAGTCAGTGAAAGTGAGACAGAACGAATTCTATTCATGGAAGTAGAAAACTCTGATAAAGACAACACATAAGAATAATATGAAGAGGAATAAGTTGACTACAAAGAATAATTGTTGAGTGTCATAGATGTTATAAAAAGGGAAAAGAAGAAAAACAAATCACTATAGGAAGAACTAAAAAGAAAAGAGGAAACAAAAAATTCCAACTCTGGAGAATTGGAGTAGATGAGCTCTAATCTAAAAATTCAATTTGAAGAAGACAAAAGAATCGAAGAAGCACTTAAAGAACGGTTGGAGGAAAAGGACAACATCATTGGAAATTTGGAAGTAGAGATTGTTACATTGAGAAAGGACCTTCAACATAAAAACATGCAGAATAGATCAAAGTTTTAGGATGATATTATCAACAGTCATAGGCCACATCATGACAAGTCCAGGCTAGGATATAATTAGAAATAAAGAGACTCAAGCACCAAAACTACATATCAAGAAACACAGCCAAGAATCTATGCAGAGACAGTTAGAGGAGACAAGAAGTTTTACAGGGAAGATCACATAGACACTCCTCCACCTAGAAGATTCAAATTTCAGAATCAGTGACAATCAAAATCAAGCAAGCCTTGGGAAGAAGAAGGATTCTTAAGAGTAACTCCCTTCATAATATCTTCAACTCCAAGGTATCAAAATATATTTTTTGGTTTATGTTATGCATGTAATAATTTTGGATATAAAGCTGTAAATTGCAGAGCTAATAGCAGGAACATAAACAACTTCTAAATTCATGCACAAAATGGTTATCCAATAAGGCCTAGTGAAAAAAAGAGAATAATCTACAACAGGTTTGAATCATTGATCATTGAAGTGGAATTCTACAAGTGCAACAACTTTGGACACATGGCCAAAGATTGTAGAATGACAGTCCCTCCTAGACAATCACAACAAAATAACAACAATCACAGATAAGAACCTCAATAGAGAATATGGATAAGAAAGCATAATCAATTTAATAATGAAGAATGCACACTCGCTCTACAAGCCAAACACAAGAAACATGTTTGATATGTTGACAGTGGCTACTCAAAGAACATGATAGGTGATGAATATAGGTTTATTACTTTGAGAAATGAAAGAGATGGATTAGTCTCCTTTGGAAGCGATGACTTAGCTAATTGGAAAGGGAATAGTCATAATTGGAAACAAGAATACCAAGGTAGAAAATGTTCTACTAGTGGAATATATGAAACATAATATTGTAAGTGTAAGTCAAATGTGTGACAAAGGTCACAAACTTATGTTCGATTCAAAGAAGTGTGAGATAAGAAAAGAAGGTTCAGAAAAATTGATTGCAACAGTTGTAGGAACTTCAAGCAAGATATATGTACTAAGTGAAATTGGAAATTAAAAGTGTTGTTTAGTAAAGAAAGATGAATTTTGACAATGGTATAGAATAATGGGTCACATAAACTTCGATAAACTCATCAAAGTCATGAAAAAGGAAGTAGTCATAGAAATTCCCCAGATCATGAAGCCAACCAACACATTATGCAAGCATTGTCAACAAGGAAAGCAAACAAATACCAAGTTCAAATCAAAGTAATACTCCACAATGAGACCCCTGGAAATTGTGCATATTGATCTAGTTGGAAAAACTAGAAAAAAATGTTTAAAAGGTGAGAATTATTTTATGTTATTGGTTGATGATTATACAAGAATGACTGCAGTTTTTTTTCTCAAGAAGAAATCAGAAGCATTTGAAAACTTCAAGGTATACAAGGAAATGGTTGAAAATGAAATGGATTCAAAAGTTAAATGTTTGAGATCATACAATGGAGGAGAGTTTACTTCAAAGGAATTTTTGGATTTTTGCAGCAAGCATAGAATAAAAGGAAAATCTCTATCACTAGGACACCTCAACAGAATGGAGTTGTTGAAAAAAGGAACAAGACAATACATGAAATGAATCAAATAATGTTAATGGATTCTAAGTTGACAGATGTATTTTGGACACATGTAGTGTATACAAAAGTTCACATTCAAAACAGAGTAGTACTCAGAAATAATAGTGACAAAACTCCCTACGAGATATGGAAGGAGAGACCAACAAATGTGAAGCACTTTAGAGTTTTCGAAAGAAAATGATACATCAAAAGAGAAGATGGAAGAATGGGAAAGTTTGATTCTCGTGTGGAAAAGTGCCTACTTGTTGGTTACTCAAATACAAGGAAACCTTATAAGCGTTACAATCTAAGGCTCAACAAATTTGTGGAAAACATCAATGTAACGGTTAATGAAACACGTGGATGAAAATTAAAGGAAGAAGAAAAGGAATCAGTGGAACAAGTTTACAAAAGAAGAAGCAACAGAAGGGGAATATGAAGAAGATCATATAGAAGTAGAAGAGAAAGTACAATAGGTACCTCCAAAGACACCTAGCAAAAAAGTACAAAAGAATCGTCCTTCAGATCAGATTATCGGTAACAAATATTCATGAATTGAGACTAGAAGAAGATTTTTTTCACCAAAACAATTGCACCTAGCACTCTTATATTCAATTGAACCAAAAAATTTTGAAGAAGACAACAAGGATGAGTTCTAGAAAAAGGCCATGAATGAAGAGTTGGATCAAATAGAGAAGAATGACACTTGGGAATTGGTTCCAAGACCAAGGGACAAGAATGTGATCGGCACAAAGTGGGTCTTCAAAAATAAATTGACTGAAGATGGACAAGTTACCAGAAACAAAGATAGATTGCTATGTACAGATATGAACAGGTTGAAGGTATCGACTTTTAAGAGACATTTTCCCAAATTACCGGAATGGAATCAATCATATTGATCTGAGCTTATGCATGCTCCAAGAATATTAAAATGTATCAAATGGACGTGAAATCATCCTTTCTAAATGACGAACTTGAAGAATAAGTCTACATTGAGCAACTAGAAGGATTTCAGTTGTCAGAGAATGAAGATTATGTGTGCAGGTTGAAGAAGGCCTTGTATGGTCTAAAAAAGGCTCCCCGAGCATAGTATTCTAGACTGGATATATACCTACAACATGTAGGGTTCAAAAAAGGAAATGCAGACAACAACCTCTACATCAAGGTAACTCAATATAGTTCTTTATTAATTGAAGTTTATGTTGATGATATTATTTTTGGAAGTGATGATGACAGGTTAAGGCAAACATTTACAAAGGATATGTAGAATGAATTTGAAATGTCATTACTTGGAGAACTATCCTTCTTTCTAAGTCTTCAGATATGTCAAAGAAACCAAGGCATTTTTATTTCTCAAACTAAGTATATCATAGAAATGCTAAAGAGGTTCGAAATGGAAGATTGCAAACCAGTTAATACTCCTATGAAAACCAATTGCAAGCTGAGTAAATATGATGATTCAAAGTCTACAGATCTATCACTTATTTCCTACACAGATACATAGTGGGCAGGTTGCATTGATGACTGGCGAAGCACCAGTGAAGAAGCGTTCTACTTGGGTGAGTGTTTGGTATCTTGTGTAAGAAAGAAACAATCATGAATATCATTGTCTATAGCTGAAGCAGAGTATATTGCAGCAACAACATGTTGTACATAGGTTCTATTGATGAAACAAACTTTGACAGATATATAATTTGAGTATGATGAGCCCATTCCAATATATTGAGATAATATAGGAACCATCAATATCTCAAATAATCTAGTGATGCACTCAAAGATGAAACACATTCCAATAATGTATCACTTTCTACGAGAATAGGTTGCATAGAAGAACATCAGAGTTGAACATGTGGGAACAAAAGAACATGTTGCATATATCTTCATAAAACTGCTTCCAAGGGAAGCCTTTGAGTATCTTCTCCAGAGACTCGGAGTAATTTTTACTTCAAAATGAATGCTTTTGAATTCTTATCTTATATGTCTTAGATTTACACAAGGAAGCACCATAAACAGGACAATTTAGGTTTGGGGAGTAGTTTCAGGAAGAGGTCCGTCAAGGGGAGCAACCCTAAGGACAATTTAGTTAGGGGGAGTAACCCCTAATGGAAGTTACCTTTTTCATTGATGTCAAAGGGGGAGATATTCATTAGATGTACGATAGAGAGTTAGATGCTTGGAGAGAGAGAACATAAGCATGTTTCCAAGGGGAGCATGAGCGATATGACTTTAGTGTTGCATCCAACTGTTTCCATCAATTGAAAAGGGAGATATTGTTCATTAATTGTGTTTGTTGTCATTGATGTGAACCCTTGAAGCAAGTTCGGAAGCAAATTCCAGTAGCCCCAACATTATGGTTAAGGGACTTCAGTTTGATTGATGTATAATGCTATGAAGATTAATATATTTGTAGGTAAGACTATTCTAGATGAATAGTACATGTCATGGAATTTTCGGTGATATGTGGAATGTCACATAACTCCTCACGTTTAGAGAGTTATGACCTTGTGAAGTTCGATAACCCTCATGAGTCATATAGAAGGTCAAAGAAGTCAAATTATTCTTGAAGCTCCTAGAAGAAGTTGACTAATCAAGTGGATGAAACTTAGAGTTAATCATGGGTTAAGTTGTTGCATTAAGAAAATAATTAAAAATAATTTTGTTGCAACTAGAAGTGGAGAATTTATTATTTGTACAAAAGTGGGTTATAAGTGGACAAGTGGTTAGAAGTGGGTTAGCCCTAAAAGAAGGAAATTGGGTTAAGTTAGTTAGAAGGTAACCCCTTGAGGAAGCTACATGGAAATATGAATAAGAGAGAAAGGCTCTCCTATTATCACCTATTGAGCACATTTCATATCTATTATTGTGTATGGTTTATTGCAAGTACTCATTGATACATATGAATTTGCACAAGTCTGACGTAGCACGAAGGGTTGAGGGAGAAATTTTTGGAATTACATAAAATACTGAAAAAAACCTCTAGATCTTGAGGTGTATGTGGGATATAATGGAGAAGGTTGCATATGTATGTGGGATTTCAGTATAACATGACACGTACATGTGAGAAAAAACAAAAAAAAATGAGAAGATGAAGATGTCAGGTATCTAGAGTCTGAAAGGAAGCTTTCAAGAAGGTCTATAGAGTGATCAGGTACAACAAATCTATCTACAGTTTCAAAAGGTATGTCTAATTTCTATAAGTAGTTGAATTGTGTTGTCTACATAAGAAATGGTTATGGGGGTTTGAGGATTTTCCCTATAGATGATATTGGTTGCATGGGACTTACTGTATAAGTCAAATCTATAGAAACACAATGTTGGTATAATTTATCATTGGTACATCTTGTTAGTGTTGAGGCATATATTGCATTTCTTGGCATATGGTTAAAGGTTTTTGTGGTACATGGTTGAAAGATTGTATTTGTGAAGTGGTTGATGTATTGAGAGGTTGTATATCAGTTAGGGTTTGATGTCCAGTCCATGTGAATGTTATTATACTTGTTCATGATTATACACACTTGGATGGCACATGACTAGAGAGATATAGATGCACTTGGTTAAGGGATTTATATGAGGATGTATGCATAGGGCACATCTACAGTCTAGACACAATGACAGGTTGCAGGTTGATGTGACATAGGAAGTAAAGAGTCATAGTTTTTCAGGAAAGAGAAAACCCTAGTTTTCTGAAGGCATATGCAGACTACAGTATAGAAAGGACGCATACGTATGTGGGATGTAGTAAAGAAAGGAAATTTACATACATGTGCTACAACACAAAAGGGTCACATACCTATTGGGTTTTGTTGGTACAGGAAGAGTACAGGTACAGGTTGGTTACAGGTCAGTGACACAGGTTGGTTACAAATTGTTGGCATAGATTAGTACAGGTTTACAGTGGTATATCTCATAGTGAGAGTGTGACAGTGCTTTCATCATTTTACTTATATTTTAGGGAAACAAGACGGGGAAAAGATAGGTGGTTGTAGCCAGAGAAAATAGGGGTTTGTAGCCTCCTTCTCATTGTATCCATAGAATTGGGGAGTTGGAGCTTCCCTATAGTTGTAGCCTGAAAAATATAGGGCATTGGAGCCTCCTCCTAGTTGCAGTTGGAGAACAAAGGAAGTTGGTGCTTTCAATGAATGTAATTCAAAAATACATATAAGAAAAATCATTTTGTGGTTTTCTCCCACATTAGGTTTCCACGTAAAAATACTAGTGCACCGTGCATGTGTGTGATTGTTCATTGTGTAAGCTTTATTTACTTTGCACTTATTGGATGATAATTTTACATTGATCATAAGGATAAATAAAACTTAAATACTATGGTTAAAAGGATTAAAGTTCTCTACTATTGATTAATGCCCCCTCTCAGTAATCCAATAGTGCAGAGATAGGAGAATGTGCAGTTATCAGTAAAGAGCATTAAATAAGGAATGTGAGAGTTAAAGGGTATTAAAGAGGAAACATGATGGGAAAAATCAGTTATGAGGAAACATTATGATGAAACGATGGAAGAAGCATAGAAATAAATGGAAAATACATTGGAGATCATAATGAACTTACGAATATAGAAGAATATATGATAGAGGATTTGAAATTAATGACGGATAAAGTCAAGTATTCAATGAAGATCACTAGTGGATTAGACGACAAGCTTCGGCATGAAAACATAGTAACAACTGTTGAAGGGATATAAAATCATGTGAGAGGTCGAAGAGAAAAGGTAATTATTAGTTATTGTTTGAGTGAGAAGGATTTCCAGAGCCCAATTGCAGAGCCTAGTTGTGAAACCTAGTTATAGAGATGAATCCCTGAGTGAGTAACATAGCCGAGTATTATGCATTAGGAAATTTTTATAGAAGCGCCATGGCACCACCAAACACCACAGCGGCGTCAACACTAAAGAAGCAAAAGATTCAACTAACAATGACACCACAGGTCAAAGAAAATCTAGGCACATCATCTTGAGAGTCTAGGTTCCCACATGATTACATATCACCAAGGAAGGACATAACAAAGTCGGTCCACCTATGGAAGGATGCCGAGTACAAACTTGTGGAGACAGATATTCCAGAAGAAGTAATTGTGGATGAATATATGTTAGGCATGATACCACTTTTTAAGTATGCATACCATGATATAACTAATGAGAATAAATTTCCAAATATTTCTTTGAATAAATACTTGAAGAGATACAACAGTGAAAATAAAAAGATGATTGTGGTAGAGAGAAATATGTGGACCACGGGGTTATAGAAATATGGTATTCTAAACCTCTTCGACATATGAAACTTTGGAAGAAGCAATGAAATAAATTCTTGTGTAAATATGTTACCTAGTTGCATGCATGGAGGATATTTATGGCTTGACAATATAGTCTCGATATACACAGACTTGATCATGCATATCACTGGGTTACCATCGCAAGGGGAGGACCCTTCACCATTGTTTTTTGACAAGAAGAATGACAAGGTTCTATCAGAGAGCATGAGGGACAAGTTCCATACAAAGAGAACAACACAAATTTGATGTTTCCAACATATTTGACCTGAAAATTAGGTTCGCA
>JASDQU010248791.1:3405-16474 GCA_032191745.1 Picea mariana
CCATAGGAATGGAGAACGGTGGTGAGTGCAACAATGGGAGGTCGACTAAGGTAGTCAACGACACAATTTGTGCTCCTTGTCTTATACTTGATGTTGAGATGGAATTGCTGCAAGAATGTGGACCACTTCTGATGGTGGTCATTCTGCAACTTCCCCTATGTCTGTATGAGTTATAGAGGCTTGTGATTAGTGTGTATGATTGTCTCCTTTATCAGAATGCACTGTTTCCATTGACGACATGCTTGTACAATGGAATACATTTCCTTGTCATAGGTGGGGTATTTCCAGATAGTATCTAAGAGTGTCTCACTATGGTATGCTACCTAATGATCGTGCTGAGTGAGAACTCTACCTACAACATAGTTGGATGCATCAATTTCAATTTTGAATGGTTGTTGCAGATCAGGTAAGGAGAGTACTGGAGCTGAGTATAAGAGATGATTTAGATCATCAAATGCTCATTGTTGTGCCTTCCCCCATGTGAAATTTTCCTTTCCATCGCCCTTGGTAACTTGGTTAAGGTCCCATGCAATATGGGAGAATCCCAACATCAACCATCGGTAGAAGTTGAGAAGTCCCAAGAAGCTTCAAAGATCGGTTAGTGTGGTCAGGGTTGGCTAGTCATGGATGACTTGGATCTTAGCAGGATCCACATGTACCCCATGCTCATCAACAATGTAGACCAATTATTGGACCATGTTCATGCCAAAGGAGAATTTTTCCAAGTTGGCATACAACTTGTGTTGCCCCAGTGTGCTCAAATCGCGTTGAATATGTTGCATGTGCTCCTCCCAAGTTCTACTGAAGATGAGGATGTCATCCAAATATACCACCACAAAAGAGTTGGCGAAGGGTCTCAATACATCATCCATCAGCCTCATGAAAGTTGTTGGTGCATTTGTTAAGCCAAAGGGCATGACCAACCATTCAAAGAGACCTTCTTTAGATTTGAAAGTTGTCTTCGATACATCAGTTGGCTTGATGAGAACCTAGTGGTAGCCATATTTTAGGTCAATATTGCTGAAGAACTTTTCCTCCTTGAGTTAGTCAAGAAGGTCATCAATTCGGGGAATCAGGTATCGATTCCTGAGTGTGATTTTGTTTAATGCTCTGTAATCAATGTAGAGTCACCAAGTATCATATTTCTTTTGAACTAGTACAATCGGGCTTCTGTAAGGGGAGGAGTTGGGTATGAAGTAGCTATTATATCTGACGCTTGATTTCATCATTTTCCATCAACGAGCGACGATATATTGGTCCATTAGGCAGAGGTGCATTGGGGATTAGATAAATTGGATTCTTGACTTGGTAGTGCATCGGTACCATGGTGGGTGAGGAGAAGATGTCTATGTACTCTTCCATGATCCTGTCCACTTGCTTCTACTGCAAAGAGATGATTTATGTAGAGGCCACAGATGTGGCAGCGATCTTCTGCTTACTATGAGCATAGATCACAAAGAAGACAAACTTCCTAGTCCCTGAAATGACCTTACTGCATTTCTTAACATAGATTAAAGAAATAGTGGTAGGTGGTGCTACCTCTAATATCCTGTATAATTTTCTACCTAAAGTAATAATAACAGTGTGGGGTCTATACTCATAAGAATCACGCCGCTTCCAAAAATATGGTTGTCCTAAAAGAACATCACAAACTTCAAGGGGAGAAATATCATACAATATCTCATCTTTGAAGGGATTTATGCCGTAGGGAAGACAAAACTATTGGTTGACGCAAAGATCTCTTCCTTGACGAAGCCAACCCATGGTGTAGGGATGCAAGTGTGGTGTTGTCAAGAGGTCTAGCTACTTGACAACCTATGTTGATATCAGGTTCTTCTGAATTCCTCTATTGAAAATGAAATGAAGTGGAGCCACCTTTACCCACATATATGAGTGAAAGAGGCATTCCCCTTCCTCTGGTTCTTCTCATTCGCTTGGCTAGACTTTGGTGGTAGTGACAATGGCACTAGTTTCGGCATTGATAATTTGCTTCCCTCCTTCTGGATTTGATTCATAGTCAAAATCTTCCTCTGACTTGGAAGCGTTCAACTCAACCATTAGTGACTTCTTGGAGTGGCATTCTTCGGTGTTGTGCCAAGGGATTTTATGGTATTCACACCATTTTTCCGTGTCCTTCTTTGAATTTTCATTACCCTTCTTATCTTGTGCCTTGGACTAGTTGTCCTCCAAGTGGAAATCTTTTCTATGTCCCTTTTTTGGTGGGTTGAGGCCGCTTTTTCCTTGCTTTTACTATGAGGATTTTGCAGATCTAATCTCTCGCCTCTTTTACTTAAAATTTTTCTCGATGTTGACAACATATCTATAAGTTGTACCCAATGATGCGATGTCCAAAAACTCCATTTATTTTTGAATGTATGTTGTAGGTGAATCCCCCTGCGGACAAGTGGATTCCCTCTTGGTCTCTAGACTCCTAAGGACAAGACAGAAAAGTGCTTAACATGGACACTGACTTCCTTTTAGATCTAATCAAGCTAATAAATGAAAGAGAAGGAGAAAGATATGTACCTTATTAACGACGTTTCTCCCTGCAAAGTCCAAGCTGAGATTCGATCTCGAGCTACCTAATAGGTCTTGCAAAAAAAACAAAGATACAATGGAATTCCTACTCTACTGAGATTAGCTCAATCATAGATCCATATACTGCAGACAAACTCATATGGAACAAGCACAAGTTTGAAAGAAATAGGCCAAGCATTGATTATATTAATGAGAACAAGTAAAAGTACTTACAATCCTTTGAATGAAGGTGCAACAACTTCTTCCATTTCTCCTTGTCCAATCCCTTTGCTCAAGTAATCTCCACTGACTGCTTTGATGGCATATCACTCATGATATCATAAGTTTGATGTAATTCCCAATCTCCATTGTCAATACCTTCTTATGAGATCATAAGTTAGGTATAATTCTCAATCTTCCTTGTACATTTCACCATGAGAAGGCCTCTTTATATAACCTTGGAGAGGTCCAAAAACTTGAGAGATATTTGGGATAAGAAGAGGATTCCTCTCCTTCAGTTGAGGATCTTCCCTAAGATCATGCCTTGACGATCTATTCGAATCCAACCACCTTCAGGAGTTGAGGTATTCTTCCCTGATTTGCCTCAACAAACCCATAATTTGCCAAAAAAAAGGTAGCGCTCCCCCAAACGGGTGCACAGGGCGCTCAAACACTCCCCCAAAGAGGCTTAGGGAGTGCCATCACTCCCTAACAGTGGGTAGGGGAGCGCTCCTCTCCAAAATCCATTTTTTTTGTGTTTTTTCCAATGGCAAAAGGTTTGTACTTCCTGTCAACTGATTTCTCTTCTTCCAAACTAGTCTTTGAGGTGTCTTAAGTGTCTTTGTGATGTCGTTAGAGGAACGACATGGGAAAGATGGTAGTATGATGTTTGTGACACTTGAAACACTTGTATTCAAGATGTGACACTTGCGGAGAAGATGCGACACTTACAACACTTGTAATGACGACACTTGCGACACTATCAAAGTGAGTAATTTTGAGGTGTAACAGATTTCCCCCCAAAGTATGAAGTTAGAAGACGATGATGACTGAAGTACTTTGTAGACTTTTTCAAACAAGGGTATGGACGTAGAGAAACTGGAAAAATATGCACACAACCATCAAACAAATATTATGACATGCTTCAAAACCCAAGGCAGACATACCTATGCTTGAGTGATAAAGAATTTTTAGGTATGGCCGCCATAAAATACACTGTGGATCCATAATTATATTGAAAAAATGGTATAGCCACTGCAGATACAATGTGGATCTATACCACTATGACCTGAACTGATCGTAGTCATGAAGAATACATAGTGGATCTACGAGATGACAAGACATAGCCACGACCAATACAAAGTGGATCTATGTAACAATATATGTGTCATAGTTCAAAAGAACTCCTTCGCAACCTGGGAAAAGTATACATAAGAGTGAAAACTCAACCCAGGGTCTTCTTACCGATCCCGATGTAACATGAATCTAACCATGTGAATAGATGTCCTGATGTCGAACATGGAAGAAACCACTTGATTACCAGTTAATGATGTAAACTATTAACAAGCACGAGGGAGATCACCATTAATCTCAATGATTCCCAAGGTACTTTAGTACATTCCAACGAATGCGAATGAATGAGATGAATTCGAACATCCATGGAATCATTTGATCAGGGGTCAATGATTTAAACCCACTGTCGAATGTGAGGAGGCTTGCCATTGAGGCATGCAGGTCTCAAGGTACTAACTAGTTTCTAAGTCTAGCTCTTGGATAATGTGCTAAAGTCAATAGGAATAGACTCGTCGAAGGAGGGCCTTGATGTATCCCCCATCAAAGACATGAAAATGACACAGAGATGTAATTGGTAGATCAAATGAACATGGATTGACATGGGTATTGAAACAAGATATTCATGATGGATGACTCTCGAGGCAGATACTTCCATTGAACACTAAGGCACAACAACAGAAACATGACATGGACCAAAAAACGATAATGCAGTGGATGCTGTGACTTTCGTAAGGTGACCCAAAGGAGTAAAAGAAACTCATAGGATTGGCTCAGTGCATAGGTTCAATGGATTAAAATTCATGCAAATACAAAGTGTCGTGTTCAAGGGCGATTGTAAGGGCTACTGGTAGTGTTCTCAAAAAATTGCTTGGCTTGCTTCCTTCAATTTTTTCCCCCATCCAGATAGACGAGTACCTCTTTTTAATTTAACGAGCTCGAGGAGGATAACACATGCTCAATATGACTCACCTTCGGTCAGTCCCTCTTCCTTTGTTTAGCGAACTGGAAGAAGTAAGGGTTCGGTCTTATATGGGCCCTTCTATGTATGATTGTTTAATGAGTCCAGAGAAGGTAAACTCAGTGGTTTTTCATATTTAGAGAGTCTGAAAACAACTTAAAGATGACTCCAATGTTGTCCTTTTTCGTAATATTAGTCTTATGAGGCCGAAAAAGAGATAGATTATCACTTGAAAGATGCCTTTTCAAACCTTTTAATGAGTGGAAAAGGAAGCAATATCACTCAACAATCTTTTCATGTTTAGAGAGTCTGAAAAGAGCTCAAAGACGACTCCAAGGGGTTCCTTTTTCGTATATCCATGCGAGTCCAAAAAATTGATAAAAGTCTACTCGGTTACATTCTCATGTTTTTTCGAGCATGAGAAAGAACAAATACTAAGCTAGGTATGCCCCCGGCTTGAAAGCTAGTGGCTTAACTCCAGAATGATCATCAAAGGCTGGATACATGACCTCCAAGCTTCAATTCATTCACCGACTTTGAGGTTGTCACCAATTTCTCTACTAGATGGAGAAAAAGGATAAGAGTGAATGAAAAGAAGGTTCAAGAGAGGTGAATGTTTCATTTTTTAACGATCTTGACACAGGAAAAGAACTATGCTCAGGGTTATGGGTTCAATCCCCAGATTGTTGTTTCATTTTTTAACGAGCTTGTTACAGAAAGGAAAACTATGCTCAAAGCTTCTGTTTCATTTTTTAATGAGCTTTCCACAGAGAAGAGAAACTGTGCTCGTGACCTCTGTTTCATTTTTTAACGAGCTTGCTACAGAGAGGAAAACTATGCTCAAAGCTTCTATTTCATTTTTTAATGAGCTTGCCACAAAGAAGAAAAACTGTTCTCGTGACCTCTGTTTCATTTTTTAACGAGCTTGCTACAGAGAAGAAAACTATGTTCTTGGACTTTTATTGATCATGGATTCTAAGAGAATAAATCTCCAGAAGGATACCACGTCAAGGGACAAATCTCGGTCATGGATTCCAAGAGATCTTCACTAGATGTAAGAAAATTACTCTGGAAGGAACACATGTCAAGGGTCACGATAGGAGTAAGGAGATTAGGCTCCAATAGCTCTACCGAAGAGATCACCATGTCAACTACCGGATCCAAATCGTCGAAATTTTAAGTCATGGGAGACAACGCCACATAATTAACATGTGGCAGGGGCGATACTGTCTGCATATAAGAACCATTCAGGGAGGTAATCCAGTCAGGTCTGATGAAGGAAAGTTGATTAATAGTCACAATTCTTCCATCGTGAGGGAAATATATCACACGAAAAAGAGTGGACACAATAGCTTTCATGGAATAGAAACAATCCCGCCCAAGGAGTAAAGCGAAATCCAAGGGGTCTCGGACTACCATGACATCAATAAAGACAGTTCTCCCTCCCAAAGTTACTGGAAGCTAAGGAAGGGTCCCTAAAGGTTGACTAGTTCTTCTGTTAAAAGCTAAGATATTCTGTGTAACCGACACAAGTTGAGGACAACCCAAAGCATGCCAAGCAATAGAGGAAAAAATACTAACAGACACACCTTCATCTATCAACGTTTGAGGAACGTCCTAACCACAAACCTGTACTGTAATCTGGAAAGGAATGTGAGAGGGAAGACGAGGTCCAATTAGCGCACCCCAATCAAAAAGGATGGCCTCATTGCTTGGAGGGGGTTTCGAGGGAGAAGGTGGAATGCCCCCCAGCACAGTAGATTCTGTATCAACGAGAAACATGTGGGTAGTATCAGGTTTACTCTCTAGAGGGAGAGTAGGATTGACTGATGATGGGATCAGATCGACCATGTTGTCACTCTTCAGAGGAAGAGTAGGATTGACCGATGATGTAACCAGAGCAATCACTTTGGCACTCTTTGGATGAAGGGTGGGACTGACCGAGGGGGGGAATGGATCAACCACTTTGGCACTCGTCAAAGGAGGAGTGGGATCGACTGATGACAGAACTGGATTGACCACTTGGGGTTTCATTCTCCAAGGGGAGAATGGGGTCGACGGGTGGAAACGGATCGACCGCTTCGGTGTCACTCTCTAATAGGAGAGTGGGGTCGACCGAGGATGAAAAATGATCGACTACTTGGGTTACACTCTTTTTATGAAGAGTAGGGATGATCGATGACAAAACTAGATCAACTACTTTGGTGAGTGGTTCAACCGAGGCTGAAACTATATTGACCACCTGATCAACCGGATTGATCGGGGATGGAACTGGATTGATCAGTCCATCAACTAACGATGGGTTGGAGGAAAGATTACGATAACTTTTTGGAAGTTGAAGTTTTTCCAAAAAAGAAGAAGCCTCGTCCATATGAGGACAAAGGTGAGAATAATGATCACCTTTGCATAACATGCAAGGGAATTTGACAATTGTCTTCTTCTTACCAACCTTAACGTCACTAGTTGACGGGATATCATCAGTATGACCAACAGAGGCCGATGACATGGAGGACCACATTTCTAAGACCTTGGGAATGTCAGGGAAATCTCTCAGAAAGTGGTCACCCTTACAAAGACTGCAAGGGAATTTGGGTTTTGGATTCTTCATTTTAATCTTGTTGACCTCATCAACACTCCCAGTACTATTAACAATAGCTTGTTTCTTAGATCCACAATTTGATGTTGTTGGGGCCTTGGTCCTTTTCGGTCTCTTCTTCTTCTTCTCTTTTCGTTTCTTCTTCTTCTGATCAACTTGGCTATTTGCTTTAGAGCTTTCACTAGGTGAAGAAGGAGAAATGGAAGGAGACTTAATGGGAGAAGAAGGCAAAAATTCGACGTGAGGTTGATGTGTGGGTGGTGTACTGACATCTAAAGTATTAGGTGCAGTTGAAACATTGGGAGGATTCGAAATCACCGGAGTGGGAAACAACCAAACCGGTAATCCGATAGTGAGTCTCGGAAGACTCAGTGTGGCAATGTATGGAGGACCAAAGTTTCCAAAAGAAGGAAAGGTATAAGGTTCTCCAGGAGAGGGGGTTCCTCCATTGGTACTCTCAGGATTTGATGCCATTAACACTAACTCTACCTAAGGTCCACTAAGTAACACAACCAACACATGCTATGAATCTGAGAAGCAAACAATCAAGCAAAACCTTCCCACAATGAAACCACTAGTTGGTGATGAAATCCAACGTCGCGAGATCAAAATAGGAAGAGGCAAGGGTAGAGCAGGTGGATCAGTTACGTTGGCGACCTGCTTAACGGACTTACGCCTTGGTGAAAGCTTCCACGCAGTAATTATGGATTTACCCTCCATGGAGCCCACGTGAGTTTTACAAACGTCTGTTCCAGGTACAGTGAGACTTCCCTTCACCGTCACCTCATGTAAGACCCTAAATAATATGGCTACTAAGGTCACCAATTCATAGTCAGTCCCTAGGTGGGTACAGTCGATAGTCTGATCCGAATGTATGGGCAGGATAACGAGTCCGAAATCAAATCGAGAGACTCCCACACATAATCGTGGGTATACCCTCAAGTGACACCCAATATACGATCCAACCACTACAAACAGTTGAACCAAAGAGAGATAATCTTCGTAACTCACCCGAATGCAAACTCGTGTGTAACCCCTATGTGAGAGGGGGATCCCAGAAAACCTATACGACAATTGGATTTTCTCTCCCTATTGCAAGATGCTAAGTTTGTTTGATAGCTTTGGAAAGTTATCCTTTCAACCTATTCCAAATCCCTATACCTTAAACTAATGTAGGTTTGCTAACAAAGATGTAAAAAGTCTAATAAATTTTAGTTAAGAGTTGATTTTAGTGGTTGTTGTTTACTCAGAGGTGTACGAGAGTGAAGACTGATGATATTATGACTCAGTTCCCAAAACATGCATGAGAAATGATAAGCAATCTTTTCTTTCAATGAATGTCTAATTAAGGGAAGGAGAAGGATTTTCCGTTCATTGTCAAATACCAAGATGAAATGAACTCATGTAATATTCCTCAATAGGGAATGCAATGCAATGCTAAAATGTTTGTATGTGACTGATAACCAGTAGATGTAAAGCTTCTTATGCTAATCGAACTTCAAGAGTTATGAGATTTAAGCAATCTGGAAGCAAACTTCACATGAACCAAAAGACACCCTTGTTGTGATCAAACAAGAAACAGAAAGACAAAAAATCAAAAGGAAGGAGAAAGAGTTTGGACAAGATGACTCAAAGATCAGAAAGAAAATTACAAAAGACCTTTGAAACCCCTTACAAAGTTTTCACTCATTCAAATAAATGAGAAGAAAACCACAAATTGACTCCAAATCGTGAAGGACAAAGAGTTATTGAAAAGTAAGGAAAAATGTCAAAAAATCCAAACAAAAGAGGATGAATCCTTAGAAAATAGGGTATTCAAGGCCAATGGCAAGATGGATTGAGAGTATGAGACCCTGAGCAAATGCAAAAGGCAAAAACTGAACCCAGAAATTGAAAAACTTGAGGGTTTTTCACTGAAAATGGGGTAGCGCTCTGGTGTAAGGGGTACTCGAGCACTCCAACACTCTGTTTAATACCACCAGGGAGTGTTGGCACTCTGCTAACAAGGGTAGGGGATCAATCTACTACAAAAGCTCAGAAAAGTTCCCAGAAACTCAAAAATTCAAGAAAATTCAATCAATCAAGGTGATCATGATGAGATAAAGATGTAATCAAATCAATCTAAGAATAAAAAAGACAATATGGAGAAGATCAAATCAGTGGGAAAAGGGCCAAAAAAAGATCTGGGAATGGAAACAAAAATCAGAGCTCCTCCCCAGTGGAGTCGCCAATTTCTGTTGTAGGTGAATCCCCCTGCGGACAAGTGGATTCCCTCTTGGTCTCTAGACTCCTAAGGCCAAGACAAAAAAGTTCTTAAAATGGACACTGACTTCCTTTTAGATCTAATCAAGCTAATAAATGAAAGAGAAGGAGAAAGATATGTACCTTATTAACGATGTTTGTCCCTGCAAAGTCCAGGCCGAGCTTTGATCTCGAGCTCCCTGATAGGTCCTGCAAAACAAGAAAAGATACAATGGACTTCTTACTCTACTGATATTATCTCAATTATAGATCCATCTATTGAAGACAAACTCATATGGAACAATCACAAGTTTGAAAGAAACAGGCCAAGCATTGATTATATTAATGAGAACAAGTAAAAGTGCTGACAATCCTTTGAATGAAGGTGTAACAACTTCTTCCAGTTCTCCTTGTCCAACCGCTTTGCTCAAGTAATCTCCACTGATTTATTTGATGGCATCTCACTCATGAGATCATAAGTTTGCTGTAATTCCCAATATCCATTGTCAATACCTTCTTATGAGATCATAAGTTAGGTATAATTCTCAATCTTTCTTGTAGCTTTCACCATGAGAGGCCTCCTTATATAACCTTGGAGAGGTCTAACCACTTGAGAGATCTTTGGGATAAGTTGAGGATTCCTCTCCTTCAGTTGAGGATCTTCCCTAAGATCACGCCTTAGCATCTATTCGAATCCAACTACCTTCAGAAGTTGAGGGATTCTTCCCTAATTTGCCTCAACAAACCCAGAATTTTCCAAAAAAAGGGCAGCGCTCCCCCAAAAGGGCGCACAGGGCACTCAAACACTCCCCCAAAGAGGCTCAGGGAGTGCTAGCACTCCCTGACAGTGGGTAGGGGAGTGCTCTTCTCCAAAATTCATTTTTTTTGTGTTTTTTCCAATGGCAAAAGTTTTTTACTTCCTGTCAACTGATTTCTCTTCTTCCAAACTAGTATTTGAGGTGTCTTAAGTGTCTTTGTGATGTCATTAGAGGCACGACATGAGAATTATGGCAGCATGATGTTTGTGACACTTGCAACACTTGTAGTCAAGATGCGACACTTGCGGACAAGATATGACACTTACAACACTTGTAATGATGACACTTGCGACACTATCAAAGTGAGTAATTTTGAGGTGTAACAATGTATCTATGCAGAAACTTGCGGTATTTTAGCACCAGATGTCGTTTAGAGTCTTTGATACCCAATTTGGTGCACAGGGTATGGAAAATATTGGTGAAATCAGGTACTATTTGGTCCCTTTCCTAACTTAGGGTGGTCCATCTTGTGTATTGGTCCCGTTGGCATGTTTACAGGTAGGTGTGCTTGTCATTGATGGCAAGATTAGTGTATGCAGCGATGGAAAAAAAGGGACAATGTAATCCCGGGAGGAGAAGCAACAGAGATCTTTGGATCCCATTGAGAATTCCTGATGAACGTCAGATCTGAGCCTGAGGTCCGATCGGCGTTGGATCTAGGAGAACTTGCACGTTCTTTAAAGAGCAAGGTGAAGCGGGGTTACGAAATCTTGAAGGCGGGAGGACAGTTTCGGATACTGGGAGTTGGAAGAGTCGAGACTCTTCATCATCAGGAGTCCTGGAATCGTGAAATGCGAAACACCAAAATCCCAAAAGTAGGAGAAAAGTTTCGGATACTGGGAGTTGGAAGAGTCGAGACCCTTCATCATCAAGAGTCCCAAAATCGTGAAATGAGAAACCCCGAAAACCCAAAACAGGCACATCGACTGGAGGTTCGAATACCGGGAGTTGGAGGAGTCAAGAATCGAGAATCTTCAACACAGGAGTCCCGAAGTGCCGAAATGCGAAATGTCGAAAATCCCGAAACAGACACATCAACCGGAGTTTAGGATACCGGGAGTTGGAGGAATCAAGAGTCAAGACTCTTCATCACAAGAGTCCCGAAGTCGTGAAATGCGAAATGCCAAAACACATTTTTGTGTAGATTTCAGATATCGAGAGATGGAGTGTCAAAACACTTCATCACAAGGAATGCCGGAATGCCGAAATGCAAAAAACACCTTTTGGTGTTGGTTTCGGATACCAGGAGTTGGAGTGTCAAAACACTTTTCAACAGGAATGCCGAAATGAAGAAACGCTGAAATGTGTTTTCGAATAAGGCTATGGTCACCGCTGGTGGTCACATCATCAAAGAGTTGTAGAGAAGAGCTCGAAGAGACAAGCTCCATTTCGGAGTTTGGGACATGGAGAGTCGAGACAACTCATCACAGAATTCTCGAAACGCGAAATGTGAAATACATGTTCAGAATTGGCCCTTGGTCATAACCCATGGTCACATCGACGAAGGCTCAAGGGAGGAGGTAGCATGAAGCTAATCTCCATTTCGGAGATCACGACTTGGAGAGTCGAGATGCCTCACCACAGGGATGCTGAAAGGATGAATTACGAAATGGTGAAATAAGCGCGAGACAAATAATTTATGATCCAATGGTGCAGGTTATTCAGGAATATGATCGAAGGGCTACTGTTTCTCTTCATAGTTAATCGATCAGTGGCGATTCAGTTGCTGAAGCGGTCTCTGGAGGTTCATAGTGTAACTTCAAGAAACCACTGATGGTTTCTACCATAGGACTCGAAGAGACTTCTGTGTGATTGCCAGAGGAGCTAAAGAGTCTCAAGGAATCTGCCAGTGGAATGAAGACTGTTCGTGGAGGAAATTTACAGATGGATGAGCATTGAAACCTGTAACTACAACAAAAAGGATGAGCTCGAATGTGACAAACAAGACAAAGAGTCTATACTGTTGGAAAGGCTAAGGAATCTCATCATAACACCCAATGATGATGGACACATGGTTTTAATAGCCAGAGAAGATGAAGAGTTGCAATGATGAATAGACAGAGCATTTGACATGAAGATCATGCAGCAGCATTGCGCACAAGGCATGCACAAGGTGCACAAAGACTATAAGTGTTGGATCATGTTGTCATTGATGCCAATGTTTTNGATTGATTGATGATTGATGTAATATAATATGTATTTTCCTTGATGAGAATGCATAGATGAAGATGGATCAATGAGTTGTCATTGATACATGATGAAGATGGATCGATGTGGTTCCATTGGTATATGATGCATTGTTGGAAAAAAGTATAGATGAATCATTATTGTCTTATCATGATTGATAAGGTGTACAAATGGATTAACTCCAAAGTGGTCCCCTTATGGTGAAAGCCCTCACGGGAAGATGCTTTACGGATTGAGTTATCCTAGAAGAATGGTTGGAGGACCCATGCTTGTATGAGGAATACAGAGATGAAGATAAAGTAAATTGTTGGTGAAACTATCCTATATGGATAGTTCTTGTCATGCCATTTCTGATGGTATGTGGAACGTCACATAATTCCTCACGGTTAGAGAGTTATGGCCATGAGAAGTTGGAGACCATAGGTTTGGGTAATGGACCCAAGATTGTTTGATGGGTAA
>JASDQU010248793.1:0-16474 GCA_032191745.1 Picea mariana
TGTGGTGATTGGTGAAATTCATTGATTATGTAATTAATTCTACATATTGAAAGACGTGAAGGGAGCAATAACACTTCAATTCTATCAACCAATTAGAAATGAGAAACACAAATATTTTTATTATATCCAAAAATATATATTTGTTTTTTTATGTTAAACATTACATTGCATACACGCATTTATGGTCAAAAGCAAATTAATGTCACATCAAAAGCAAATTCATTGCTATAGTCCCATGACAAAGACTAATAACAAAATATTCATCTCTTTTTTGTTTACAAATCAAATTAATCTAAAGACAAGAGAAATTATAGACTTTTGTGAATGTTAACATGGTAAACAAATTAAAATATAGACGACTAATATGGACAAATATTATTGTTTACTAACAAATGATGTCATTCAAAATGACATACAATTAATATTATCAATTTTTAGATTTCGTGAAGAATCCTTACCTTTTATAACGACATATTTTTAATCTCATCATTGATATATTGATATTAAGAGTATGTCATGTTTTAAAGCAATTCGTTATTAAATGCTCTATTTCATAGTAAGATTTACAATATAGACGATTGATATGACCAAATATTATTGTTTACAGCAAATGATGTCATTCAAAGTGACATACAATTAATATTATCATTTTTTAGATTTTCGTGAAGAATCTTTATCTTTTATAATGACATATTTTTAATTTTATCATTGATAATAATAATAATAATCTATTTTTAAGGTCACAACCAAGCTAGACACCAAATTGGTGTATGAGATCGCCTTCACCCAACAATTTGATTGGTAAAGTTTACAGAGGTATACATACCCTACCCCTTCCGGATTTGAACTTGTGACCTCTTAGGAGGAAACCAATGTTCTTAACCATTAGGCCCACTCAAGCTGTATATGTCATGTTTTAAAGCAATTTGTTATTATATGCTCTATTTCAAAGTAAGATTTACAATGAAAAGAAACATGTTAATAATTACATCATTATTATTAATGAAGTATGTTATGGTTAGATGTCACTCCAAGTGATGTGCTAGGACTAAATAATGCTCTCAAGTAAACAAGAAAGCCTTAGGAGGTGCACCTTAAGTAGAAGGATACTCATCTTCTTATGGATGACAATATTATTTTCACATTTTTAAACCCTAGATGGATGAAGTCATAATTAGAGATGGAGAAATATACAAATAGATGAAAGATTCATTTGATAGAGGCATGGTTAGATTTGCGGGAGATCCCCTCCAAGCTTAGTTGAAGATATTTTGGGAGGAAGAAGTTCAGGGGCATTTCATTATGAGCTTCTTCATCAAGTCTTTGTGTCCAAGAGTAGTTTTCCCCTTTTAGAATTATTTTTTCCATAAACCTTTTGTAGAAATCCATTTCCACATATATGCAAGTGTATGTAGTGGTTATTTCTCTCTTTGTTTCAAAATTTCTATAATAATATCATTCAAGGGATTTTCCAATGGCTCAAAGAGAGTTTGAACCCCAAAAAATCAAGCACAGATTTGGAAGTCTAACCCACATAGGAGTCGAGGAAAGAGTATATGTCATTGGATCAAAGAATGAGTCCATGGTTTTATACACAATCTCAAATTTCCAAAGAACTAGGGTCGAGAGTTTAAAATCAAATCCTTGCCTTTAGAAAGATCAAACTCAACAAAGAGGAAACCCTTTGCATGAGAATAGATAAAAGCCTCCTCTTTTAACTAAGGTTTCTAGGAGTCCAAAATCCATTTATCAAGTTCTACTAGATGAGGCCAGAGACTATTGAAATAGAAAACCATACCATTTGTATTATAGAAGGTCATTTAGATTGCAACACCTTTCACTATAGGAATAGCTATGGATGGAGCCTCTAAACCAGAAGCCACTGAGAACATAAGACATTATTCACAGTGTTAATGAAAAAAGATTTACTTATATTTCCATTAGAAAGAACAAGGACCAGATCTACATCAATTTTTCATACTGTCACCCACAAACTTCCCAAGACTTAACTCCATGTGAGTACCGAGCACACCAGAAGAAAGAGGCATTGTTGAAGTAGGATGAACCACCACCATGCAAGAAATTAGATCTAAAGGGAGAAAAGGGCCACTTCGGAGAACTTCCACCAAGAAGAGAAGCCTAGAATCGACACGTGGTGCAAGGCCGTATCGAAGCTAAGGGTTGGTGTGCGTGCGGCTAGGGAAGAACCTTAGCCATCACCTTTCCGTTCTATTGCGTAGGCTCCATCTTTCAATATGTTTAAAAAGTTAAAAAAAATACTATGTATAATAAGAGAGATCGGTTTATTTTTTTTATAATAGAAAAAAAATTGCATTTTTAAAGAATTATAGGAGTCGTTCATTTATAATATGAAAAATATCACAATTGAGAATTTATATGATAATTTCACATCAAATCTATCTTGTATTTGGAAAAGTCTTCTAAAAAAATGTTTATGATAAAAAAATGTTTATGATAGAAAACAACATATTCCAAATGCCTAGTATGACATAGAATATAAAATTGTATGAAGAGATGTTAGAAGCACCTTTAATGAGACTAATAGAGATATCAAAACACATATTATAATATCTTAATAAAAAAAAGTGAACATGTCATTATTTAACTGAAAATAAAGAGGTTCTTTTAGACTTATGTAAAACAGATCCTAAAATATTTTGAGTGAACATCATCCTGAGAAACACTAAAGACTTGAATAACATTAACACAAACCATTGGAACTCATATCTTAACAAAAATTTATGTTTCTCCTCAATTATTTAAAGACATCCAAGTTAGTCATCACTATGGGTGTGAATGTACCTTGATTTTTTGATAACTACCAATTTTGTTTGGGAAAAATATTGTATCTAATTGATCATGGATCAATTTTGATTTAATCAAACAAGTTGATTAAAGGGGTGCTCATCAAAATTGGTTATTTCAAGTGACCCAAAAATATAAACAAGGGTTGATAGAAAATGGAGATGTCACTCACCTTTTTTTATCAATCACTCATGATTCGTGCTAAGTGACTTTGATTGAAGTTTGAACAATATGCCCTCCTCTTTAATAGTGGGTTTCTCCCAATCTTCATGTACTCTTCCATTGTAAGTCACACTTTCTTTGTGGATGATCATATTGTGTATGGATTATGGATGCTAGTAAAGTTATTTTTATGTCATGAATATTGTTACCAGGGTCCATGTAGGTGTTCAACAAAGGCCATTGTAGTCTAGACATGACATCATCAATCTCTAAAGTTGGGAAGGTCTCACTTGAGAAGTGTGTCCAAGACATTTGATAGGTGGGGGGTTGTTGATGTTCAAATTGGTCAAGATCCAAACGACAACCTCACGAGGATAAAATACCCCCCTGCACTTTTATAGAGGTGGTACTCCTATGTCATAATATGAAATATGTAGCTTGATGTTCTTGGATTGGGGTGTCAAATGGGAGAATTCTAAACAACAAACCCCAAATATCTATTGCTTTATTTTGTATGTAAAATGGTTCTTGGTAACCAGATTGCTCCTTAAGTGCAACATTTTGCTAGGAAATGGACCAAGCAACTTTCTTTACAGTGAAAAGACAATGAAATGCTTCAATATCAAAATAAAAATGTGCTCAAATTAATTATTACATCCCTATGAAACACATGCAAGTAGAAGGTGAATCCATATATTCTCACAATAAAAAGAGTGAAACAATGTTGATCATTTCAGAGAACTTTAAATGAGTATTGCATTCAAAAATGAAAATAATTTGATGGGCATACCTCAAAAATATTATGTTTAGAAATACTAAAGTGTGAGAATTCATTAAATTCATACCCCAAAGTAGTTCCCTATGGAGTTTAATACATAAAGATATTACACAACATTTCAGTAAATCAATTGACTTATGCTCAGAAATGAAGCTTTTCAAATGCAAGAACTAAAACTCCATGAATAATTTAGACAACCCCGACTTACAGTACCAGCCATAGGTATGGATGTAAACTACTCCTACGATTGTTTTAGGAAGAGAGTTTGGATAACAAGAGGAAACAACACTCAAAAACTCAGCCTTATGCTTGATTTCTGATACAAAAACATAAATCTTTGAGAACAATTGTGTAGAAGAAGAAGAAGCAAGAAAATGGAGATCTGTATTTTCAGATGAGGAATTCAGTTGTGTACTGAAGGTTTAACAATATTACTCTAATGATCTAACCCTCTCTTTGATGGTGATATATTTCTTTTAAATCTTCTACTAATGCTTTCTTGAACTAGTTAGGGTTTTTGTTCTTCTAGAAGATTCCATATGCTTCCTCTTTTTGGAATTGATGTTTTATTAAATGTTTATTAATGAACTTAGGTTATTTTAATTTGTTCCTCCAAGTAGGACCCACTTCATCTTTTTATAAAAATTATTTAATAAAATTTTGCTTTCAAAACATGAAGCTGACAGCTTAAAGTAAAAGTGGATTGTCTTTTAATTTTTTGAACATGATAGTTAATTTGTCAACCATGGAAACCATTATAGGAGAAATATTCATCATTCCATATTTCCAATGAGTCTTATTGGCTGAAATTTGGATTTCTGTATTTCAACTTATAACCTCGTGAAATTTAGGTTCCAAACAAATTTATCAGTAAGTAATGAAAACAAAGCTAAATGTTATTTTACTTTCTAGGATAATTATAGCCAAATTCAACCCTTTAAACTCATCCCATTGTATTCCTTGTAGCAATACCTTTCCAATGAGATATGACTTTCCCCAAACAGACTTCTAGATCATGAGCTATAAGCTCTGAAAGATCGTTGCTCAACATATGTCGATCGAGTTTATGGATCAATCTCAGCTATTGATTCAATTCCACCCTCTTTAGTCCCACATGCATTGTGGTGGTGGATAATTTAGTTTTTATAATGTATACGCCTCCCTCACATTCATGTATGAAATAGAAGGATTGATGGAAGCATTAGTGTAACTCTCGTGCCTTAGAAAATTCATTCCTTGGTAATATTTTGGTTACCCAATCATCACCTAGTCATCCCCAAGTCACCTGCCATGTGTCATCCATGGGTAAGTCCATGTCACTTCTACGTGTCATGAAGGTATTGTTCCACCTTTCTATCATATGTCATCAAGGGATTGGTCCACGTCATTTCCACATGTCCCAATATTGTCGTAGGTCCACGGAAAAGGGGGAAGAAACTTAGGATAGGAAATAATATTAAAAAAATTAAATGAAGGGTTCGTAGAGTTACATGAATGTGGAGGTAAAGAATTATGAAAATGAATGGAAATTAATTATGGAATGAACGTGGAGATGAATTATGAAAATGACTAAGTGGTGGGTATTACGAAAATTAAATAAGTGGATAATGAAAATGAAAATGGATTAAGTATGAAAATGGGTTAAGTACGGAGAGGAGAGTAAGGAAAGTAATGGAAAGAGAGTAATGTGCTATGTGAGAAAGGACTAAGTGTTTCACATGGAAGAAGAGGGGCACAACAATTAGAAAAAATTCCTCATCAATTCTTCAAACCTCTTCTTGTATTCTCTTTGTCGGGCGGTTGGACAAAACTATGAGTATCTCAAGCATACATAGTCAGATCTTGATTTCGTAAAATATATGAAGAAGTTGAGACTAAGGGATAAAACATGAGTTGATGAGCATACACAAATTACTCATTCTGATTTTATTTATTTTATTTTATTCCAAAGAGATGAAATTAAGGTGATCAATTTTTTTTTAACAACATGGATGTAACATAATGTAAGACTAAATTTACTATGATAAATATTATCTGCTATCAAATATTCCTTAACCATTCATATCCATTTTAATAAAATCACAATACTTACCATAGAATAATATATTCATTCATTCATTATAATAACAAGATGAATAAAAAATATGCACATCATCCATGTAAGATATGAACCACAAGATAGACAAAATAGAAGGTAAGTTTTCATTATATTCCAAAACTTAGAGGAACATAATGGTATCAATATTTTGTAGAGTGGACGTCTATTCTATTCTCTAATGGTTTATCCAATAAATTATTAGAATCTGTATGTGTTGGCCCTTGACCAAGTTTTGGAAGTTTCATGGTCATGTTGACCTATTTTGGACTTCGACAGCATGTCGAAGGAGGAGTGAAAGATGAAGAAAAGATCATGGGATCTCGGCCCACATTTTGGTCCTTTTTGGGTTTCTGGGAATATGTAATGGGATTGGGATGTCGGCCCATGGGTTTACCCATGCTTAGGCCTATTTTGTAAATGTATAAATACATGTATAGGCAATGAAAAGATAGATCGATGAGACCAACGAGGCTTTCGACATCTATGTGATGTATGCTAAGTGAAAGTAGGGTTGTAAGTGATTTGTGCATGACTGTAAGAGAATTGCAGAGCTAAGTGCAATTCGTTGTAAGAAATTGTGGAGGACTTTGTGTTGTAGCGCAAGGAAGAAGGATCTAGCGAGCTGCACAGATATTTTGTCCTGTGTGGAGTAAGGGTTTTGATTCCCTATGCTTGTAACCAATTGACCGAAGACAATAAAGAAGAATAGTTGGTGGACGTAGCCCCACGGTGGGGGTGAACCACGTAAACACTGTGTTGTCTTGCTTTGTGCTTGTCTTAATGTGTTTATCTCTTATTTTGCTAAGTGATTGAGATGATTAGATAGATCTGCTTATGCTCAGTGCTAATGATGTGTGGAATGTTAGATCTATTATATATGAATATGCTTAGTTCTTGATCTACCAGATCTGATCAGTTTACTTATGCTAAGTGCTTAATACATGACATTAGCAAGAATGTAGTGAAGCCCTGTTTTATCAACGAAGTGATTATTGATCCCATATTGTGGAACTGACGATGCTAAGTGATTTATTAAGTATTGTAATCATAGGTCTGTGTCCCAGCTAAGGTTGCAGACACCTGAGTCTTCCAACCACCCCTGCCTCTACCTTGGGTGAGACTTCATCTACTTCGCAGGTGTTGTCGAAAGGGTCGGTAGTTAGGGTTTTGTTGGTGTGTTGTTGTAGCGTTGAACCCCGGGTCTGCCCCTATGCCAACAAATGGTTCCGTTGCTGGGACCTGAAACTGTGATTGATGGAAACTAAGAAGAAGAATATTTGTGCAAAAGGTTGACCTGAAAGCCTTGTGCGAAGATCTGTGCCCTACTGCGCAGTATCCTACTCGATTTATAAAGCTTTGTGCTGAAAGAAAGAAGCCCGATGTGAAGAAAAGAGGTCGGACCTGAAAGAAAGAAGCCCAATCTGAAGAAAAGAGGTCGGATCTGAAAAGAAAGAAGCCTGATCCGAAGAAAAGATGCCAGACCTGAAAGAAAGAAGCCTGATCTGAATAAAAGAGGTCGGATTTGAAAAGAAAGAAACCCGATCTGAAGAAAAGAGGTCGGATTTAAAAAGAAAGAAGGCCAATCTGAAGAAAGGAGGTCGAAATTGAAGAAAAGAAGCAAGATTTGAACGCTTTGTGCTTTAAGAAAGGTAAAAGTAGAAATTTATGATTAAAATAGGTAAGATCTGCAAGATCTATGCTCTGATAAAGGTAAGAATAGTTAAAAGTTTTATATCTAGAAGCTTTGTGCTTTGTAGAAGTAAGATAAGTGAAAATTTTTGTTTCTAAAGTATGGATCTAGGTATGTTTAATCGAGTCTATCCTAGTTTGAAAACTAGGGCAGTAATAGATGAAAGAGGGTTTGATATGAGTAGATCTGATAAGAATAGTGATAGATATGTTATACCTATTCATAGAAAGAATGTTTGGACTAACAAATGGATGCAACATCCTAGAAAGAATTTGTTGCAGGTTAACTCCTATGATCCTAGTGCTCAGTACAGGAGAAGATGGGTATCATTTAAAAGAAAGAGAGGATTAACCCTATGTTACAGTTGCAGGAAACCGGGACATCTTGCTAAGGAATGCTCTGGGAAAAGACCTAGCTGTCTTTGTTGCAAATCTATGGACCATGAAGTATTGGATTGCCCTAGAATGATTGTTAGGCTTGAAAGAATGAATCTGAATCAGGAGAACCCTAAGGAAGATCCAAAAATAGCGGAACCCCAGAAAGAATCAGAGAAGGTATTACTACAGATGAAAGACACCTTGAATGACCACCGACATGTTAGGTTATCAAAGATTTTTAAAGAAAAAGAATGCATTGAAGCAATAATAGGAGACTTCGACATTGACTATGTTCTAGATGAGGAAACTCAGGTGAATATCATGACAGAGAGAACTTGGGAAGTTATAGGGAGGTCTGCTCTGATTCCTTCATTAGGAGGAATGAGATTCTTCAAAGGAAAACTGGTAAACCTATGTGGAAAAATTTCTCAGATACCTATGAATTCCAATGGAACTTCGACAGAGGAAGATTTTGAGATTATTCAATTTATTGAGGACAACGCCCCATTTACCATGTTACTAGGGAAACCTTGGATTGAAGGAGATCAAGCCAGATGAAAAGAAGAAAAATAAGTTTTGGAGCATAAGAAACAAGAATTAAAATATTTCATGACTAGAAGGATCGCACAGTTGATTGAAGAATAGGAGAATAGATCGAAGCTATTCACACTCAAGGCCCAAATGTCGAAGCTATAAGAAAATTAGAAGACGCATAGAAGACTGAAGTCTCTACCCCAGATAAATAAGAGGTGTTACACCTGAATTTGAAGAAAGAAATTCAAGAGCGCGAAGTGACTATGTCCAAAGAAAATAAGAATCAGAATGGGAAAAGGACCATCGAGGTGAAGCTCACTGGAAAGAAGGATAGAAAGCTAAGTAAGAAGAGGGATAAGATTGAAAATTTATAGAAGATTCCAAAGGAAACTTCGTAGACAGAAAAATTGCAGAATTGGAGCTCTGTCAGGATATCAGAACAACGACACATGGCACTTCGCCATGGAGAAGCAATATAGCCGTTGGGACCGATATATCCATTCGAATGCCACCTCGAATGAGTCAGAAAGAATTTTTGTCTCAACACTAGACCGTTGGATCGTGCCATAATGGACATAACGATAGTTAAGGAGGCTTCATACCCATTACAAGAGAACCATTGTCGAGTTTCCTACTTATCCTGTCGTGCCACGCACGGAGAACACTTTTGCTAACTGAGATTTTTGAGCCCACAAACTAAGCCAAGTTTATACAGTGACCTTCTCTCTCTTGATCTCTATCTCGTTACTGTGTCTAAGTTATTCCCTGAACCTGCGATCTTTAATCCCGAGCGCGTATGTCCGACAAGCTCACTGCAATTGAAGAATACTTAATAAAAGTGCTCCTTGATTTGATGACTTAAAGAGTCATGTCAGAGAGAGGAGTGTCTGCAGGTGTTCAAGCATCATCGATGAGAGGACTACCAGCCTCTTCATCCACTGCTCAAGCCGGACCATCCCGACAGGTAGATGAAAAGCGAACTAAGCACAGAGACGATCTCACGAATTCCAAGTTGATTCTGAGCATTTTACCCACCTATCTACCACCTCTAGGCGTCACAATCAATCGTGATAGTGCACCCCAAGAATTTGAATATTCTTTGGTCACTGCATACCTTTCAAAAGGGGTGCACATAGTTCGTGCCGACCAGGATAAGCTCTCATCGTTGAAGTTTAGCGACTTCAACCTCGACAATAGGAAGGTTTACAGTATTCTCTCCCCGCATAAGTATCTGACCAGGACTAAAGGAAATAACTCAAATATTATCCCTTAGTCATGGACCCATAACCTCGCGCAGTCCACCCTACTAAACGTTATGAAGATTTTGCACTTCGGATGACACGAGGAGGTGAACACATGCATCAAATTGTTGTTGTCATGTTACCATGGAGGTTATTTGTGGTTGAACCGCTGCATCAAAGTGGATCCGACATTGATCAATTGGATCACAGAGCTAAGTATGCAAGGCCATGACCCACAAGATTTCTACCCTGGAAAGACCGCGGATCGCACTCTCGCCCAGAAGATAAAGGAAACTTATGGAGATGTTGAAAAGGGAATGCAAGGCTACAAGGTAGCCTCTATTCAGAGTGGTGCATTGTGCCTAGCATGTCAATTAATCGCAGGAAAATTAGTTCGCAAGAACCGGCCCACCCAAGTGACCGGATTTGTAGTCGACCTTGCAGGGAAGTGCGCAGAGGTCCTACAAATGAATTGGGTGAAGTACTTGGTGAACCAGTTGGAACTGGACTGCAGGGAAGCACAGTACTAAGGATATGAGTTCCACTTTAGCTAGCTTCTCATCTTGATCACTTTCATCACATGGGAGATGCCGGAAGGTGCGACCTTCCCGGATATGGAGCCCTTTGAATTTTTGGCCGCGAAGTTCAGTACACTATGGTAATCCGACGATATGAACAAAAAAATGGAAGTCAAATGTCGTGTTCCACACATATTACAACCAACTAAAGACTGCCATCCAGTATGCGCCTCGTATAACCCCGAACACACTCCACAGGTTTAGGCCCTTGATGAAATTTAGCGCAGACGGCCATTTCATCTATATCACAGTGTGTGTTGATGAGCACAAACAAAAGCTACAATCATACTACAAACTGACAGAGGATGACTTGGAAGAAATCACCAAGGAATGGTCAATGAACCTCCTCATTTCAGCAAACCCCATGGAGATCTTTGATATAGATAGTCCAGAACCTGTGCACGATACACCTGGACCAAGCAAGACAAAGAAGATTGAAGAACCTCAGGATATAGTCAGTACCTCAGTAAATACTGCGTCCATCTCACCTGAGCAGGGAGGTGATGGCAGAGAGCTAGATGGCACAGAGGTCGAGAAATAGAAAGGCGAGGTTACACCACCTAGAGACGAGGAGTACCCCTCAAAGAAAATGAAGGTTTCCCCACTGAAACCTTCATCCTGAAAGAAAATGAAAGCAACCAGGACCAAGTTCAACACTGTCCTCACCCCGGGTGACTTCAACTTCATTGTAGCAGCCTTGAATGATGATTCACTAGAGATAGCAGAGAAGTAAGAAGCTAAGAAGGAGGAGGTGTTCAATCGGATTAAGGATGAAATCCAAGAAGTGTAGTAGGCATTACAGTCTAGCTGCGTAGTCTCCACTGCACCTCTGTCAGAAGGAACACCAGAACTGGGAGATGAGCCAGCTCAACTCCACCGAATCGCTGATACATTCGAAGCTCACCTTCGACGAGCTCAGGAAGAGACATCACAAGCCACCCAAGATTTAGCATAAATTCGAACAGACCTCGAAGAGCATCCAGTGCTGCAGAATGAGAAAATATTTCTCTACAAGCGAAGTGGAATGAAGAAAAATCACAACTACAAAAAATCCAAGAACAGTTGCTCGCCAAGCAACTCGAAGTGAAGGAAATAGTTCACAAATCACTTCACTCTGTGACAATTGTTGAATTAAAGACCGAAGAACGAGTCCCACAGTAGTTGGCACAACTTGAAGAGGTAATCCAACAGCTCCAGCAGTGCATAACAAACTTGGAGCTCTGCATTGTGCCCGAGACCCCTCAAGATGTAAGAGACCAAAGGGAAGCAACTTCTCACATCGTAGTTAACATATTAAAATCCCTTTCCCTGGAGTGCAAGAAGATGAGTAACCGAAGTGCCCAAATGTATGAGAAGCTCGTCGAGAATCCAGAGTTACAAACATTGGATTTGGAGCTCAAGGAAGCCAAATAACATGCAGACACACTACAGGCGCAAATGAAGGTTCTGTCACCTGTGGAAAGAATGAAGAGAAATCAAGAGAAACGCACCGCCCAACAACAAACCCATAATATCCATAGCAAAGTGATGTAAGTTACTCAATGGATTCAACTAGTATAAGATAAGGAATGCCAGTTATTCATAGAGGTTGAAAGCCGAGGAATAGAGTTAGAACAGGTTGTCCTCACAGCCGAACAGTGCCTGGAAGGGCCTGTGAATGACACAATGATCCAGGAGTTCACTGAGCAAGAGGTCGTAGCACAGCAACAGTTTGAAGCAGCTCGAGCCAAGTCGAGGAATTCGAGGCAAAAATGATCAGACCAGAGTGACTCAGGACGAGTCACAGGTGAGTGTTGGGGGCCTATTGGCCCTTGACCAAGTTTTGGAAGTTTCATGGTCATGTTGACCTATTTTGGACTTCGACTACCTGTCGAAGGAGGAGCGCAAGACAAAGAAGAGATCACGGGATCGTGACCCACTTTTGGTTCCTTTTTGGGTTTTTGGGAATATGTAATGGGATTGGGAAGTCATCCCATGGGTTTACCCATGCTTAGGCCTATTTTGTAAATGTATAAATAGATGTATAGGCAATGAAAAGATAGATCGATGAGACTGAAGAGGCTTTCGTCATCTATGTGATGTATGCTAAGTGCAAGTAGGGTTGTAAGTGCTTTGTGCATGACTGTAAGATACTTACAGAGCTAAGTGCAAGTCGTTGTAAGAAGTTGTGGAAGGATTTGTGTTGTAGCGCAAGGAAGAAGGATCTAGCGAGTTGCGCAGATCTTCTGTCATGTGCGAAGTAAGGGTTTTGAAGCCCTGTTCTTGTAACTGATTCACCGAAGACAATAAAGAAGAAGAGTTGGTGGACGTAGCCCCAAGGTGGGGGTGAACCACATAAACGTTGTGTTGTCTTGCTTTGTTCTTGTCTTAATGTGTTTATGTCTTATTTTTCTAAGTGCTTGAGATGATTAGATAGATCTACTTATGCCCAGTGCTAATGATGTGTAGAATGTTAGATCTGTTATATATGAATATGCTTAGTGCTTGATCTACCATATCTGATCAGTTTACTTATGCTAAGTGCTTAATACATGAGATTAGCAAGAATTCTGCAAAGCTCTGTTTTATCAGCGAAGTGATTATTGATCCCATATTGTGGAACTGACGGTGCTAAGTTCTTTATTAAGTATTGTAATCACAGGTTTGTGTCCCAGCTAAGGTTGCAAACACATGAGTCTTGCAACCACCCCTGCCTCTACCTCGGGTGAGACTGCATCTTCTTCGCATGTGTTTCTAAAAGGGCCGGTATTTAGGGTTTTGTTGGTGCGTTGTTGTAGCGTTGAACCCTGGGTTTTCCCCTATGCCAACAATATGCCACCCTTTCTTAAGTCACAACTGATTTTTACTTAAATTTGAAGCAATGCTAGGAAGATTCCTATACTTCATGTTAATTATCTTGAGCTTGTAAATTAGGTACATAATCACAAGTTCCATCACCTCAATTATCTATGGAATACCAACTTCTATGAGGAGGATTGTATAGGGTGTATTTCTTTTAGTTTTAGGATTATATAGTACAAATCACTTTTGGATTTTCTCAATTTTCCTCCAATATTTTTTAAAGATGATACAACTCCAAACTTCTCATCCATTGAAAATAACTGGGGTAACAATAACCTCAAAGAACAATTTTTTTTTCCAATATGTATAAATTTGTTGGTTTATAGTGGTTCTTAGGACCAAAATAGCCTTTCCATCCTCCATTAATACATTTCTCAATGGTATCGTTCTAGCTAATCTTGTGATGGAGTTCAAATCTAAGATACTTGTATGAATTAACATCCTTTATGTTGTACATAAAATTAGTGTAAGTGATCTCCTTGGATTTGATTATCATAACCTTTGTCCTAACAATATTTACTGACATACTTGTGCTATAACAAAAATATTTAACAATTATGAGTTGCTTGTCAAGGTGAGAGGAGCACCTTCACTAAAGTACAATATAGTTAGCATAAAGGAAGGTGTTGATGAAAGGATTGACAAAATCCTTACTCATACATTCTTGAATCTCCTTAGGCTAGGTGAGATAGGCGAGATTATAACCCTAGTTTATAGCCTGTCAAAATATCGATCATACCCCAAGAAATATGGTTCTTGGATCTGATTCCATTTTTTATATATGCAATTTTTGTTTATTGTATTCAAGATTAAATAGTTTGAAATAAAATAAAATAATATACTTGCAAAGTAAATGAATTATAAAACGAGTGGAT
This sequence comes from Picea mariana, assembly GCA_032191745.1. Taxonomy (NCBI): domain Eukaryota; kingdom Viridiplantae; phylum Streptophyta; class Pinopsida; order Pinales; family Pinaceae; genus Picea; species Picea mariana. The sequence goes on from JASDQU010248793.1 coordinate 14,001, forward strand.
AAATAAAAAGTAAATCTAAAAATCAATATTTAAACAGTCTCACAAGTGAGAAGAAATCAACAATTTTTTATTTTTTAAATCAATCCTAAGTTACAACTGAGAATATATTTTCAAGCCCCTATAAGGACTTGGACCGGTGTAATTCTTGGAAGTCCAAGATGTAATCTAACCCATACATGGACATATAATGTCAAAAATAAATATCAATCCAAGTTACATGTGTATCATTTTTTTGAATTTTTCAAAACTAACATTAATTAGCACTAAATGGCTTCAGAACTTCTAATTAAAACTAAACAAACATTAAAGAAAATAAATGACCTTGGAGCATATCCCCAGTCAATGCTTCCTAGACTTTTCTTTCCACCTTTAGAGTAACCCTGCTATTAACAAGATAACTCAGTTCTAATGAAATCTCAGTATGGAAAGAACAAATAATAATCTCACTTGAGGATATAGCATACCTGATCAGAAGTTTCAGTTCTCTATTTTTTTTTTTCTTGCTCTCATTCTTTTATATCTTCATGAAGTATTTACGTAGTTCAACTATATTTTTTTTAAAAGTTAATTAAATTTATTTAAGAGAAGACACTTGTTTATTATAAGGATTATATATATTTAAATAATAGGTGGGGTCTGACTAGGTCTTCATTGCTTCATTTCACAAATATTTCCTTGTAACTCCAAAATGATTTGAATATATATATCAACAACATTAAATATATCAAGATAAGACACCCATCCAAAATATGCCAAATCAACAAACACTTGTATCTCCCAAAATACCAAAATGATATGATATTTGGAGTTTTGAAAAATAAATATCATATGCTTGATGTATGTCCCAAGTAAAGTATATAATGTATAAATTAACAATGTCGTGATAGAAATTAAAAAAAAGAAGGTGAGGGTATTTCTTTTCGAAAATTTCTTCTCTTTCTTTTCTACCTTCAAACACATCTGGTCTAATATTAAGAAAGTATTCATAATAAGACTTCTTCTCTTCAATCTTAACTATTTTTGGATGCATGTTACTGAGGGTAACTTCCTTTTATCCACTTTCTTCTTTTGTTGATTACTGTTTAGAATGTACAGAGGATGATTGGGAAGATTATTGGAATGACTTGGTACTAGGAGAGGTAACATGTTTCTTTTCTTTATCTATCTAGAGATCATGGGGAGACACTTTATAACCTTTAAGAGGAGAATGGTTCATGGAAGTAGATGATACAATAAGTGATTCTATATTAGGGGGAGGAAGAGGATAAAAAGGCCATTGAGCTAGACCAGAAGGAGGGTTTATAGTGTTATCATTCCACCCATCATTAAATGGTTGTATAGGGGGATTAGGAGAGTCCATGATGTTGGGTTGTTTCTGTAAAGGTGCACTAGGAGGAGCTGGGGGCTAAGGTAAAAAAATCTTTCCACCAAGGTTAAAGTAACTAGTTTGCACCAGTTGTGATCCAGGAGGATCTCAAAGGGAAAAAATTCAAAGTTCTGAAATCTCAACAAAAACAACACCAAGGTGAAGAGCTCGACAAGAGCTTTCCGATGGCATAAATGGTTCATCAAAAAGAGTCTCTATGGAAAAGCTATGGCCAATCAAAGTTGAGGTCAAGCAAGTCAAAGTCAACCTACTAACAACAACGTTCATACATATGACATCATTAGTTGATCGTACAGGGGGACGCCAACATGATGTTGTGTTGACATCATCATGCAGATGTGGTAGCATGATAGGTTTCCACGTGGCATGTTGATTTGAAAAAATTAGCAGCCACATGGGCCAATTGTTAGGTGACACATGGCACCCCCAAAAGATGCCATGTGGCACCAACTAGGGGTTGCCACGTGGAATTTTGACAAAGAGACAAGTGGAAAATGAGTCAATTGCTGACTGGACAAATTCAAAAAGTAGTAGTGTGCCACGTGGCCCAATCACTGGGTACCACATGGAAGCCACGAAATTCCCAATAAGGGCCTGAGATCGACCAAAGAAAAACATATATGTAAAGGTTGGGCCAGTCGATGACCCACATTCCGACAACAAGCATTTAAGAAAAGGGCAATATCTGAATTTCGTGTAGGCATCACATCAAGGGATACCGCACCAAATCTAAACGATGGTACTAAATTCGACGGGGGATTGGAACTATACGAATGAATATGGTATATATATGTTCAATGTCTTGGGTAATTCCATATAGTCATTACAACTATTTGTACAACGAACAAAATCATACCAAAAAGGGGGGGGAGCCCGCAGGTTTGACCCCGGGTCTCCCTAGCCACAAACTTTTAATGATACATCCACTTGCCAATGGACCAAGACACAGACTTGGTAAACTCTGTTAGATTACTGAGAGGGGGGGTGAATCAATAATAACGTAATTATAATCCTTTTTCTTCAAATTTTATATCAATGTAGAATTAGTATCCAATAATGAGCAGTAATAAATAAACAATCACACACA
>JASDQU010248795.1:0-16466 GCA_032191745.1 Picea mariana
ATTACAGAGCGCTAACAGAAGCCATGGTGGGATACCCCGGGAACATGAGAGTAACCCGACCCCCAGTAGATGCGAATCTGGAACAACTACAAGGGAATATATCGACACTGACATAAAATATTTAGGAGCTAATGATACCCAGACTAGGACGACCATAGGTTTGGTTCATTGGATGTCATACAGAAGGCCATCTAGCGAATGAATGCCTGCGAATGAGGGGGATGGGACCCCCTCATAATATGGTGGTAACCCCACCAAGACCCATGGGAGGAGTTGTGCAAGTGTCAATGAATTCATCATTCCATAACCCTACCCCATATCATGCTTTCCCAAGAGGCCAAGCATCACTGACAACAAAATATTGTGAGATCTTTCGAATCCACGGGCATGGGCCAAGGAAGTGCCCCATCATGAAGAAATATTCAATAGTACCAAACATAGTATATTGTGATTTCTACGCATCTACCATGCATACTACCAATCAATGTAGAGCGTTGGACACACTTGTAGACAAGTTAGACCAAACAACATTTAGGGTGAATGAAAACCCTCAGGGACTAGGAAAAGGTTGAGGAAGTGGATCCAGAGGAGATTTTAGAGGAGGAAGAACTAGGGGAAGAGGACCAAGAAGATGTTATAACTATGATGAACAAGTTCACTTGGCCAGATATTGTCCTCATCCAAGGCAGCCATGGTGCTCTCACTGTAGAACCAACGGACACGCAACTGAGTACTGCCTAGAGTTAATTGCAAAGTGGGAAGACATAGTACAACAAAGAGGAACTAACCTTATCATTTCAGATATCAAGAATATTTATAAGGGACAATTGCCTAACCTTAATATCGTTACTTGAGGAGGAGAAAAGATAGGAGCTGATGCTGATACTCTACCTCGGATCCAAAAAGCAGCACCTAAAAGAGACAGGTATGATCCCCTAAAGAAAAATTTGTTCTTTAAATATGCCATAGAAGTATTCCAGAATATTCCTAGTCATGAAATGCAAGAGAACCCCCCTCAGCCAACTGTTTATCCTAAGATGGCACAAGTCCTTGCTTCACCCACTCCACCCAGAAACCCTGTAATCATACTAGGACATCCTAAGCAACCTCAAAACATGGTTGACCTCTGGTTTCAATTATTCTCTGACATTCTAGGGAATGATCAACTAACATAAAATTTGTGCAATGTGTTGTACCTAGTATTAGGGAATGAAGAAACCTTAGAAGCAAGGATAAGGGATAATGTTCCTCAGAAGAGTACTCAGAGAGTCTAGCGAAGAAAAGTGTGAATTGGAAAAGAATTTTGACTGGTAGCCCAGTTAGATGAGTTCAAAATTAAGGACATCATGTTGGACCTAGGGTCAGATGTGAACATTTTCCCTAAGAAGACTTGGGAATCCTTAGGAAAATTGAGACTGACATATTCCCCAATTCAGTTAAGAATGGAAAAAAAATACTGTATCTTCCCCATAGGAAGACTGGAGAACATGGAAATTGATGTAGCAAGAGTAAAAACAGTAGTTGACTTTGAAGTCATTGAGATCATCGGAGACAAGCACCCTTACCCTACACTACTTAGCATCGATTGGGCCTATGACAATTATGCAATAATCGACTTAAATAAAGACACCATGACTTTTGAAGCTGAGGGAATAAAGGTAGTTCAACCTTTGGATCCATATGTAGGACCTAGTTACATAGAACCAACAGACAATACTATGGAGGAAGAATACCTAGACCAGTTGTGCACTGTAACAACGGGGTCAAGAAATGATTATATAAACCATACTACTGATGGATCAGTAAGCTAAAGAAGTATACAGTCAACAGACAAAGATTCAGAAGTGGATTTTGATAGTTGGAAAAAAGGCTTGCACGAAATATTCTCAAGAAGATGCGCAACTATCAGAATGACCATATGGGTTGGGACCAAAGTTAGAGAACACCCAGTATACAATGGTACCTCAAATATAGACAATTTTTTGTAGAATATGGAAGATAATGTGAGAGAAGATCAAAGAATCTTGGTACTAGATGTAGCCTTTTAGAACACCCCTGCCAGATGGTGGGCCACTCATAAATCCATACTCAGAAATTGGGATGAGGTGAAGCAAGCTATCAAGTACAGGTTCTGAAATAGGGAGCAGTTGGAATCAGAGATGCAGACGGATCTCCAAGTTGTGCAACCATTCAGTGGAGAATCAGATCCTAGAATACACATTGAACAGTGTGTGACATAGTGGCATGCTGTAGAGATACCCTCTCACTTCTGGGTTTAGGTACTTCCCCACTCTCTAGGCCCAATCCCGAAAGCTTGGTTCATACATGAGGAAATCAGAAGACAGAATAATGAGTGGCAGACATTGGCAGCTCAATTTTGCAAGGACTTCTCATTCTCAAATAAGTACCCTAAGCTTGAAATAGCCCTGCAAAAGTTTAAAGAACTTCTTTTTACAGCCAATAGTAATAAGAGATCAAACTTTGTAGTGTGTCCCAAGCATACCCAATAACTTCAGACTAAACTCCACTTACCCTCGACTGAGAAGCTTATAGAATGCTATCATATTAGAAAAGATTCAGAAAGCCTAGACAAATTAGAAGAATTGAGAAACCTAGAAATCAAAGAGATAGAGGGGAGTAGAGAAATCCAAAACACCATACCTAGCCAAACCAATAGTTCCTACAATCACCCATTAAAATTGCGTAGACTCGAGATAGGGCCCAAAGAGAAACCCAAGATAGCTATGGTGGGAGATTATTGGGATGAGCAAACCAGTCAAAAAATACAGAGTTTACAAAGGGAATATGAGGATTTGTTCCCAAATACTTTTTCAAAACTAAAGGGAATCAAATGAGTCATGGTATAAATGAAGATTGAGTTAAAACCAGGATCCAAGCCTGTCAGACTTTAACCATACCGTCTTAACCCAAGAGTAAAAGAGAAAGTTAAGAAGGAGATTGATAAGATTTTAGAAGCAGGTCTCATTTTTGCAGTAGAAGAAGCAGAGTGGGTTAGCTCGATAATTATTCAAAGAAATAAAGACACTGAGGATATTAGAGTCTGTGTGGACTACAAAAGCCTCAACTTTTCTTGTGTGCGTGACCCTTTCCCAACACCCTTTACCGATGAGGTGCTAGAAAAAGTTGCGGGGAAGGAAGCATACTCATTCATAGATGGATTTTCAGAATACCATCAAGTCAAGATTGCTAAAGAGGACAAAAGAAAGACCACTTTAATTACATAATGGGGATCTTTTGCATACAATGTGATGCCATTTGGCTTAAAGAATGCCCCTGCAGTTTTTTCCAAGATTATGATAGCAACCTTTAGAGAATTCATTCACAAATTTATAGAATTCTATATGGATGATTGGACAATATATAGCCTTCTTAAGGAATATGTAGCACTGCTAAGGATAATGTTTGACAGATGCAGAGAGTTGCAAATCTCATTAAATCTCAGAAAGTGTATCTTCTGTGTGCCACATAGAAATCTGTTGGACCACATAGTCTGTCGAGAAGGAGTATTGGTAGACCCAGCCAAAGTTACGATCATTGTGAATATGACACCACCTACGAGTGCTAAACAATTGAACTCCACACTAGGACACATGGGTTACTATTGTAGGTTCATTCAAACATATGCCAACATTACTGCACCTCTGGAAAACCTCCTGAAAAAGGCTAAAACGTTCCAATGGACTCTCGAATGTGATAAATAATTTGAGACACATAAGGAGAAACTCATTACAACACCGATTTTGATATTCCCAAGCTGGGATAAGGAATTTCATGTCCATGTATATGCTTTTGGAATTTCCTTAGGAGCTATCTTAATGCAACCGGGAGATGGATCTATGGATCACCCTATCTATTTTGTGAGTCAAAATTTGTCACAAGAAGAACGCAACTACACAACTACAGAAAGGGATGGCTTAGAAATGCTTTATTCTTTACAAAATTTTAGACATTATCTGTTAGGGTCTCATTTCAAATTCTTTACTGAACATTCTACACTGAAATACCTAGTTAACAAACCTATGTTGGAAGGGAGAATTTGTAGATGGCTTCTGTTATTTCAGGAATTTTCCTTTGAAGTCATCAACAAGCTAGGATGATGCAATGTTAGAACTAACCATGTATCTAGGCTATATTTAGGAGAAAGTAGCGGAGCAGTGGATGACTAGCTCCCATATGAAGACTTGGTCAGGATTGAGGCCATACCGGAATATCTGGAGGACATAGAAATATTTCTCAATACAGGTGTCTATCCTAAAACATATTTCGCAACCTAGAAACCCCATATGGTCGTTAGAGTAGAAAATTATCAGATGATCTCCGAACAATTGTATAAACTAGGACTAGAAAAAATCCTCATACGATGCGTCCTGGATCATGAAAGGCAGGATATACTCTGGGAATTCCATAGTGGAATCACAGGAGGCCATGTAGGAGGAAAGGCCATGGCAAATAAAGTTCTATAGGTAGGACTTTGGTGGGACACACTATTCAAGGATGAAAAAGTATATGCTAGATCATGCGATGTTTGTCAATGGGTGGACAAGTCGTCCTACCGAGATGAAATACCACTACAACCAGTTAGATCTCTACAGGCATTTGAGAAATGGGAAATTGGCTTCAATGGACCAATAAAACCCACATCCAAACATTCAAAGGCCAGGTACATCATTACCGCGACTGACTACTTTACCTGTTGGGTAGAAGCAACAGTGGTACATTATTGTTCAACAGACACTACTGCCAAGTTCATTTTCAAAAATATCATTACCCAATTCGTATGTCCTAGGAGCCTAACCAACGACCAGGGAGCTCATTTCATTAGCATAACTATAAGAACACTTACAACAAAATTTCTAATCTAGCATCACAAGAGCAGTCCATACCACCCATAATCCAACGAAACAGTCGAAGCCTTCAACAAAATCCTAGAAAGGGGACTTGAAAAGGTCTGTTGCGCAAACTGGGAGGACTGGGATGATAGAGTTCCAGTTGTACCATGGGCCTACAGGTAAAACACAAAGAAACTCCACAGATACACATCGTTCCAAGTAGTATATGGGAGAGAGGCAGTGGTGCCTAGAGAGTTCATCACTCCAAGACTATATATTACACAAGTCACACGTATGACAAAAGATGAATCAATGGTGTAGAGACTTGCGGAGCTACAAGAATGCGAGGAAACCATATTTCTAGCAGACTTCTATCAGTCAATTGAAAAGGAAAGACAAAATGATTGGCATGACCAACACATTAAGAACAAGGTATTTACACAAGGTGACAAGGTGTTACTCTAGGATAGTCGATACCAGAAGCATCCTGGCAAGCTGCATATGAACTGGTTTGGACCCTTCATAGTTGCGGAAATCCAACCCTCATGAAAAGTTAGACTCGTGCAACTGGATGGTGTGCTATGACTGGGATGGGTGAATGGTGCTCGCCTGAAGCCCTCCCTGTCTCAAAAATGAGAGAGAAGGACAGTCGCTCCAATACAAAGCAGCTTGTACAATAGTTAGATTTGAGTTTTGTTTTCTTTCTGAAACTTTATAAATTTAGTTAATAAAGTCTAGGTGCACAGTGTTGCACCATAACACATAGTTCATTTGTTTTGTTTAAGCATTGGGTGATACAAAGCTGAAGAATCAACAGTACAGGACTTGAAGCATAAGATATTCCATTAATGACAGTCATTAAAGATGACGAGGACAAACTTTGTGGTTGGAGGGGCCATGAATCCAAACCTAATCTGAGTCATAGGCCATGCAGACCCAGTCTAGTCATAACCTTTATTTCCATTCCAGTACCCCGTCTGACATCTGTTAATCCATAAAGCTGAACTATGCCAAGATGCCATTGAAGTTCATGCTGGGACACCCACCCATCAAACAAAAAGGTCTCAAATCGGCCATGTCCCTATTCCGCTCAAAAAAGTAAATACCAAGATCGCCCAATAAGATTTACCTTGATTAAACCGTCCTGACAGACAACTCACACCCGGTTGCATCCATACAGTCATGATGAGTAGTAATTACTGCTAAAAATTACCTGTTATGCCAAGTAGAAGGCTCTCAAAACTCAGCCAAGAATGTATTGTTTCTAAAAAGAGCATAACCATTTCCAAAATCAACAGTGCGAACCAGTTGGTACCATTGTAAATGTTGTATATGTAACCCTAGTCCCTACCTTCCACATAAGTGAGAATGCCGAGAGCCACAACAAGATGAAGCACCATGACTAAAGAAGCAGTACTAGATGAGCCCTGCGACCCCTGGTTCAAGATCATGGGTGACCTTAAAGGGAAGGTAGAGCACATTAAGATCCTCGACCTTGACCTCATAGATTCAGCCTTGTTCCCACAGATGCACACATATGCCTTTTGGGATATAGTTCCATATGGAATCGAAGGAATGCAAGTTGTACCAAAAGAAGAGTTCATCAACTTATTTAACTCGGCCATCATGAACCTGAGAGACTTACTAGTCTTTGGTACCACAGGCGAGATTGCGCGTTGCCCAAAATTTTTGATAAGTAGGATGCATGAAAGAAGTCTATGGTTGGATAAGCGGTATCTAGTCCATGTTGAAGCCATCCAATAGCTTACTAGACTATCCTTCCAAGGAGAGTATGTGTCGAAGGGATTCTAGGGTCTTGGTAAGCACGGGAAAAAGAAATTTGAGCTTAGCCTATAAGAGAAATTTAACACAAAGAGAGGAGGACACATAATAGTAATTTAACCAATATTGCCTGATACAGTCCAAACTAGCTACTACATCATATAAAACAAGGTTATGAGGTCTTATTATAAGGGATAATGCACTCTAGATTTGTTATTAGTCGCCGAATTTTGCGCAAATGGAGCAGTGTTCAATTGGTGTAGTTTCCTGTTGGAGGAACTACTAGTAGCTTGCGAGGAAGCACAAGAGAAGGGAGGAACCTTCACCTATGGATACCTACTTGTGGAATTTTTAATACTCAAATGAAATCCACTTGTGGGTAGAAAACTGACAATACCACATAAAGGGTGCATGGCGAAGATGCTCGAGCCATGGCAGTCCAAACCAGACTCAAATAACAAAACATTTTCCAAATGGTATAATGGTATGATAGACACAATGCAGAGGCTACGCATCCCGTAGGAGCTCCTCAACTATAACAAAAGGAATATCACCTTCAGCATGAACTGACACAACACATTCGTCTGGCCGATACATGTTAGTAAGGAACATTTCCACACAAGGATGCTACCATTTTATTGAAGACTTCGATAAGGAAGTCATGTCATGGTTAGGAGTCAAACATAGCCTGCGTAAATTAGGAATGCAATACATTTTTCCTGTGGAGATACTGAAGAAAAAAGACAATGAAGCAGGAGAAGGACCAAGTTTAGGCCCCGAGAAGAAGAAGCCAGACACTATGGTACAAGCAGACTCCAAGTAGGAAGAAGAGATACAATAGTTAGAGTGGAGAAAAGGATCAGCCTTCCATCAGCTACTAGACAATGCCATGTTGTCAGGTGGACAGGTTAACTAGATCTTAGGTGTTGTGCTCGATATTGAACCATTGGTGAAGAGGCCCAAAACTGGGGTCTTGCCAAACAAACACCTGAACCCACAACCCCTTGCATCTATCGCTCCCTTTACTCATGCCACAACCAAAACCACCACTATCATTGATATTTAGGATGACCCGAAGCATGAAACACTTCCATCAACATTTGTCATTGAGAACCCTCCACCACCACTCCAATTACCAAACCTCATCACTGCCAATCCACATCAGACCACAACCTCAGAGCTAATGCAGCTCGATCAGCCAGAGATAGTGGAACGACGACTCCCAAAAATAACTAGATAATTACCCAAGCCAAGATCAAAAGTTTCTGGTCCCAAAACCAAAGCCTCAGAGCTGAGCATGACGCTGGATGATCTGAATCTAGACACCCAGGAACAATAGCCTGAGTCTTTAGTGTAAGAAGAAGATGCCTGAAGTAGAGAGGAGCCAGAACCCAACAACAACCAGTAAATCACATCACCATCAAAGGGTGAGAGTTCCCAAGAAATCACGACGCATGAAGCAGAAGCACTAGAAGAGATGGAGATACTAGATGCCTACAATGAACCCGAATCAACAACTGAGAAGGATACAACATCCAGATGAACAAAAAAGGAGTAGTTTCTCTAGAACCCTCAGCAATGTGCAAAATTGATGCAACTCTTCATAGCCAGAATTTTTTTTTTTACTCTTTTGCCCGCATAACTAAGGTTGAGGATTGCACCAGTGCCACCAATGGAGGAGGAGGTAGATACCCGCTCAGACCATTCAATGACCAGTGTAATTACACTACAGATGCAAGCACCCACTGACACAACTCCTTCATCCACCGACCTGGTACAGTGGCCAGTGCCACAATTATTTGGACTAATTAGGGCATCAACAGACCAGTTAGAGCAAAGTCTCTAGGAGGCCAAGAGATCCACTAAGATTGCAAGGAAGGAACAGTTCATCGTGAAAACATGAAGAATGCAGGAAGCAATGACAAACTCCAAGTCTAGCATAAACTGGAAAAAGTGCAGGAAAGACTTGTTGAAGCTTGGTCGAAGATTCAGAAGGTTGCACTCGACCTACTCGAAGCTATCCATGTAGGCGAGCTAGAGAAACAGATCGAGTTGTTACAAGAATAATGGACACAACTCACTACTTGCACTAAGCAACTTCAAGAGAAGCTACAACCGGTCCAATAGGAAGCAAAACAACGGCCTCAACAACTACAAGAATAAATGCAAAAGATAATATTGCAAGGCAATAATGCCCGAGTAGCATTGCACAAGAACACAATGGACTGCACCAAAATATTCAAATAAGTTAGTGACTAGATGGGCATCATCGCGAGATGGAATTAGGTCTTGGAGGAGGTCCGCACAAATATCCAAGTACTAAACAAAGAAATTGCGGCCACAATGGACCCCATGGAGAAACAACAGAAGTTAGACCAAATTCAACAGGCTGACAATGAACTGAATACACTCTATGAGGCACAATCTATATCCAAGAAAGAGTTGTGTGACTTCTGACCTATAATTCAGACTGCCTACATGCAAATGCATCAAGTCAATGCAACAGTAGATTATGAGTGGAACTCGTATGTTGCGGCCAAGCCAAAGGAGTACAACAAAGAAATGACCAAACAATTTCTTGCAGAAGCATCACTCCTCGCCCAGAAATGGCAAAACATAGTTGGAAGCTTTCAAGGAGTAAATCACAAAGCATTAGAGCTAGTGCCAAAATTGGGCCATTTGTTCGAGGAGGTAAAGGAAGAAAAAGCACAAACAAAAGAGCCCAAAGAAGAAGAAAAGATGGACAAGGGAAAACAACATATGCTCCTGGAGGATGTGAAAGAACCAAGAGCTTGACTCAAGGATGAGTCAAGGATTAAGGTCAGAGCCTATTGGGCCCTTCGTTCTTGAGAAGGAATCGAGAAAGTTTTGACTAAGAACGAGTTTCAAAAACTCCATCATAGGCTGGGAGAAAGAGTAACAGAAATCAGTTGTGGAAGTTAGCACAACGCCAACGAAGAAATAAATGGTTGCAACAAAACAAGAAAGCGTGCAAGCCAAGAAGGAAGACACAACCCAGCTATATATAGGGCTGAACATAATTTTAAAAGGGTTTTTTGGTTCATCTATTAGTTCATTAGTGTATGGGTTAGTCGGTTGGGTTGAGTTGAGTCAGGTTGGTCATAGTCGCCCAGGTTTTGGGATTAGTTTTTGATAATTGTTGTAAGCCGAGAAAAGAAAAGGATGAGTCTGTAATAAATTGGAACTACCAATTAGAGAATTAGAGCTCTGCAACATGATTCCAGAGGCAGGAGTCTCTACGAAGCCCTACTATGTAATTTTTATTTTGTAATTAGAGAAAGATCCTAAAGATAATATGAAGTAGGACCAAATTTCAAAATATGTTGTGTCTTTGTATGTTTACTTATGCTTTACAATGTTTCCTTATGGATTATGAGTTCTATTTGATGGTTCAACATTTAAATGATTGCTCAAAATGTAAGTAGGTTGGATTCTTGAACTTATATGTTTTGGATCTGTTAATGTCTCTTGTGAAAGAATAAGAATGATTTCTAGCTACTCTATGGATCCTATTTACTCTTTTCCCTACCCTTCCCTATCTATTTGTCACAGCAGTTCTTCGGGTGAGACTTATTCTCTTTAGAGGAGATGAAAATTGAAGTTCTCTAGACTACACTGTACCTTTTGTTGGTAACTTGAGAAGGACCCTGGTCTGATCAAATTTTCATAATCACCACTCTGCATTTCCTCTGGTTGTAGACACCTGTGTCCTGCAACCCCCTATAGTTACTTCGGGTGAGACCGCATCTTCTCCGCAGATGCTACCGAAAGGGCCAGTAGTTAGGGCTTGTTGGTGTGTTGTTAGAGTTGAACCTTGGGTCTACCTCTGTTCCAACAAATGGTTCCATTTTCGAGACAGGAATCTTCTTGAGGGAATATCAAGGTGGTTTCCATTGAAGAGAAAGATTCAAAAGTGGATAGAAGATCAAGAAAAGGACTTCGTTGAAGCCTAGAACAAGAACTGCAATCTTGGTACAAAGGATTGGTTGGGAAGATATATCTTTACTAATATACATGGGATTTTCTTTGGAGGAATCCATTGGGAGCTATATGAGTGGCTAGCTAGATTAGAAAATACCCAGTTCGAAGTCAAACTCAGTCCACCTGTGGCTTGGATGTCGGCGCTGATCAAGAAGGTCAAGAGAGTTGACAATGCTATGTCAAGAGTAGTATATCACTTGTTTGATAGTACCATCGGAGGGTATATCACTGAGTTTGTTGTTGATAGAGTGGAATCATATAGCCAAGAAGAGAGATATTTCTTTAAGGGACCTAGAGGAAAAAAATTACATTTTCTGAAGTTTAAGATCAAGATGCTATTGCATGAGAAGAACATCTTGAAGATACAATAACTGGTCATATCAAAAGAGCCAATGTTTAAAAATTCAGACATCGACAGTAACACAGAGGATGGACATATGCACAGTGGGATGGGTTTCAGAGAAGTTCATATCGTGAATCTGTTTAAGCAGAACTACGGAGACGAAGGGTTCTACAGTGGAGAAGAGACATATCCGACAGATGAAGAGCATTCAAAATCCTCTAGGACAGAGGAACCTCACTGAGAAGAGCCAGAAACTTTAAGAATTGCATCGATTGTTGAAGTAAGAACTATTATTCCTCCTATTGATTCAACAACATTAAGTAACCAGAGTAACCTAAGTCATCATAATGCTCAGAGCATTGTCACTAGCAGTCCACCACATACTCAGTTAAGAAACCTAGGAAGATCTATGAAAGATGAGATGAGGCTACCCAACCTTAGAGGAGATGGATCTGAAGATCATGATCAGCACTAGTTTCTATGTGAAGTTGTCTGGAGTATTAATAATATCACCGACAAAGCTATCAAATGAGCTCATTTTAGCACTACCCTAAGAGATCGCGCACTGAGCTGGTACATGAACTTCGTCCAAGGAGCTACACCTAAACCACTGAATTCCATTAAGAATGTGCTAATTTTTGAATCTAAGAAACCTAATTTAGAATCACAGTGCATTACAGAACTAAAATAAATCAAGAAGAGAACAGATGAGCATGTCTGGGAGTTTGATCAGAGATTTAATACCTTGACATGCCATTTGAGTGTTTAGATCCCATATGAGCAGAAAAAGGAATGGTTCATTACTACCCTCTTACCACACATCAGAGTTCCTCTGATGCAACAAAAGATTACTTTGTAGGCTAAGGCACTATAGATATCCATGAAATTAGAATCAACCTCGATGGGAGAATCCATCTCAGGTATGAGTCAAATATTGAGTCAGCTAACTAGCTTATCACTACAGGTTGAAGATATGAAGAAAGATAAGGGAAAAGATAAAAGATAATACATCTGGTGTATCAGATGTAAATCAGAAGGCCATGACAAGGATCATTTTCCCTTATTTCATGAATACTTTTCCTCTGGAGCTCCGAGCTCTTTGAATAAAGTTACCCTACCATGGTGCGAGGTATGTAGAAATCGACATCGCCCCGGTGAATGTTAATATCTACAAAAATATGTCCAGACACCCAAAAATTTGTATTGCATGTTCTGTTATTCAGTAGGACACGATGACATGGATTGTAGGGTGTTTGCACCCACTTCGTCACCTTGGTGAGAAAATAAGGGGTGCTTACATGCCCAGTTGGGTCTTGCTGAGCATGACAGCTGTAGAGGAAAGAGTTAGAGAAAGAAAAACAAAACTATAAGCAAGAATTAAATTAAAACAAACTAAAATGATAAGCATATGGATAGAGAGATAACAAACACAAAAAGACCAATATCACCAATGTTTTTAGGCTGATCTATTGATGAAATCAAAGAACAATGAAGAAATGGGACTATGAGTCTCTTCTTCCTCCAAAGGAAGGCTCTTGGACCCTCACAAACTTGCTCTCCTTACAACAAGAAAAATAAAAATGGTGATGAAAGAACTCCTTTGCAAATTCACTCAATGGAGAGGTGAATTGCTCAATGAAATGGTGCCAAAGTGGTCTTGCCAAGGATTGAGTCCTTAAAACAATCTAAGCAGCATAACATTACATGAAATTCCTTGAGAAAATGAGGTTTCCTCATGGCTTTTTATAGCATTGCATTGGGTGATTATGTAACTCCTTTGTAGTGTGAAAAGAGGCTCTTTAGGGCTTTATTAGGTCTTTGACCAGCCTACCATGCAGATTCAACTCAGATTTGAGGGTCAAATCGGCTTGGGAGTTGATCCATAAGTGGTTGGGAGGCCAACCAATTCAATAAATGTGCCGTTTAGCAGTTGCACAGGTTTTTGCGCCAACAACCGCACATCATGCGCGTATGCGTGCATGGTACGTTTCTGTTCCGCACATGTGCATGCGCACCCAACTTATGCAAAGCGCTCTTCAATTTTTACTACTTTGTATAGTTTTTGACCTCTTTGGAATGTTGTGAAATTAATTCAGTGCCATGAATGACTTCATTGCTGTTTGACGATGCTGAGTTCTTGTCGCCATGTGTGGATGAAATTTCAGTGATAACAGATGCCCTCTGATGGATGAGGTTAGGAGCATACGTATAG
The DNA here is from genome assembly GCA_032191745.1 of Picea mariana. Taxonomy (NCBI): domain Eukaryota; kingdom Viridiplantae; phylum Streptophyta; class Pinopsida; order Pinales; family Pinaceae; genus Picea; species Picea mariana. Next base: position 13,190 of record JASDQU010248795.1, read on the forward strand.
CCGAAATCCATCAATGTTTCTTCTACTGAGAATGTTGTTTTAAGAGAGAGCAATAGTGGGATCGTTCAGAGCGATCCATTGGAGAAAAAAGGAACTGGTAGGACCCGACCTTCTGAGAGTTGTGCAGAAAAATAGACAACTGTGTATAAACGAGGCGGGCATGCCCCATTCTCGTGTTATGTAACTCTGAAAAAAGATGACTGAAGTGTTGGTGTAGACAACTGCAGCGCCCTCGGGGGCGGTAATGATAAAGGCAGAAGACAATTCTGCAAAGGAACATACTCTGAACAATAGGCAATGATCGCGGTAATAAGCAGCGACGATGATGGGGGCATTGACGGCCCTACCAAGTTCAGAGGTCTTTGGAAAATGATAAAAATAACTGCAATAGTCGCAAAGTAAGACCCACCATAACATGAGAAAGTGTTGGCGTCGAATGTTATGTGGGCCAACGACAACAGGGAGCAATGTTGCTTCACCCTGTGCCATCCGAGATATCTCATTTAAATGGAGAATGAGAATCAAGATACTGTCGCCCTTCCGGAAAATTGTGTTGATGTCGACAAAAGGGGGACATGACTCCCAAAAGCAAAGGGCCTCATGGAATCTAGTGAGGTGAGGAAGTGGCAGAGGTACATATACGAAGTCAAGAAGTGGGAAGACTCAAGACTGCCCTTGGTTGGAGGATGTATGAGATAAAAAGTGGCCGCAACCGTGTAACAAGGTCAAGTGTCAGGGGGACGACAAGACCGGTGATAAGTTGTGCCAGAGGCGGGACAAGGTGAACAAATTCAGAGGGTAGAGGTAAGTGACTTGTGGAGTACTCTGAAGATATGGACAATGTCGGCAAGGGTAGATGATAAGTAATGCTCCAACCAAGGGTGACATGGGTTGCATGTGGCCAAAAGAAAGCAAGTCACCAATGGTGACGACAAAAGAAAATGTAATGACTGGAAATAGAGGCGTTTGTACAATAAATAACGAATAGTTTTGGGGAGAAATGTACAAATATAGAAACGGGTGCCCCTGTGTGATATGGGTGGCCCACGTAGGGCATAATGTGCTTGGAAGACTGATGAAGGGTGGGGGCCCCATTGGTGAGTTTCTGTATGAGGTAGGTGAAATGAGGGTAGGTTTGCAGATGGGAAAACTGATTATGGATGAAATGGAGGGTTCATGATACTGCGAAGGTGCAGGTAAAAAATAGAACCGTAAAGAGATAATCTGGGAGTCCGTGTGGAAAAGCTAGCAAAATGAAGAGAAGGAGGATGTGGCTGATTCAGGAAATGATGAAAGACTATCGGGACTCCCATCCCTAAAGGGTAATGAAGAACAACATGAGTGTCAAAAGTGACAAAAGGTGCTATGAATGGGACAACTCATGTGGGTGAGAATGCTACCAGGTTACAGTACTGAAGATGCAAATGGAGGCATGGATACTGCAGAGCTGGGAATGAGGATCCTAAAGGCCAATATCAGAGGGTGTGACTGGAAATGTAAATGCAATCCGGCGGGAGAGACTACATGCCAGTGCTGAGTATATACCTAAAGGGGTGATGCTGATGGGTGATGAGCAAGTACCTTCACACATAACAACCAAATACCCAAAGTAAACAATATCTGAAGAGAATCTAAGATATGAGCATGTATTTGATAAATGTGACTATGCGTGTGTGTACCTGACCATGAAATGAAAAAAAATGCGCCCCAGGGGCTCATGATGAAAAGCGACCCAGGGACTGCTAAAATGTAGGTGACGGGATGCTGATCCGATGGCTGAAGATGGTTTGAAAAACAGACACCGTGAGCTCCCGAAATAGTGAGTGGAAGTTTGGCAAAAGGCCTATATATAGCTGTAGGGCCTACATTGCCACCTCATTTGTACCTACTCCAATAGTGACTGCACGAGCAGTTTTCAGAGGAGATTTGGAGATTTGGGGAGGACAAGGCATCCGATCGATGTTCTGCGAGTATCAGGTTAGTGGTCTGATCATCCTGCATAGAAATAGGTTTTCAATTTTTGGGTAGGGTTTGTACGGAGGGCCGTACAGGGGTATTTAGGGGGTTGTGGGCCCACGTGCGTGGGCGATTCGGTGAAAGGTGCACATACGTGCATGCCTTTTCATTGAATGAACGCACATGGGTGTGCGGTAGGGGGAATTTAAGGCGCGCCTGAGGGGCACGCCTGTGAGTTGAACATGCACGCATTAGTGCGCGTCTGTGGGTTGGATAGGCGCGCACCTGTGCGCAGATGTATGGTGAATAGGCGTGCTCAGGGGTGTGCCTGTGCAGTGAACAGACGCGCATATATGCGCGCCTATATAGTGAACAGGTGCACATGTGTGCGCACCTGTGGGTGATAAAAACCGTGCCTATGAGGCAAGGTTTTAAGGGTAAAAACGAGTCTGTTTGATGTTGTTGATGGTTATCTGAGCTGATATAGGACTCTGTGTTGTTTGCAGGTGGCCAGCAGTGATGATGCCAGTGCGGTGGCGAGAGAGAGATTGGGCCCAGCTACGAGACGCTGTGGCCATTGAGGACCCCGGTGTACATGCGACTTTGGCAACCTGTGGGTTGCTAAAGTTCTTTGAGTGCCCGTTGATACAGGCACAGGAGTATCTGCTGTAGTTCCTGATCCAGATGTGGAGTCTGGAGCTACACTGCTTCCTCGTTCGAGGAGAGCAGATCCCCATCACTGCGATGGAGGATATTTATTTCTTGACTGGGCTCCCCTTTCAGGGAACGCACCTACCGGTGGAGCCAGTGATGCCGAGGACTACTTCGCTAGCTGAGGTTGGTCAGAGATATTGCTCAGGCCCAGATTTTATGTCCAGGACGGTGGTGAGCATCAGTGCGATAGACTCCCTGGCACATCGTTGTATAGTGACGATGATTGTTCGGATATATGGGTCAGTGGTGACCCAACGGATTAGTGGTGGCCAGTTGTTGGTGCTGGAGAGAGTGTTGGCCGACGAGCGGTTTGCTTCGGGGGTTATGCTGCATACTAGGATGGTGACATTGTTGGACCGCTGTCGGTCCATGGATGGAGGAGAGTTTGCTTTCGGGTCCATCCTAGTGGCCTGGTTCTTGGAGAGGGTGTCGATGTTGCACCCAAGAGTTCTACTAGAGATGTCGGGGGCACAAGAGCCACGATTGAGGCAGTGGTCTACAGTTTTGGTTCACCACGGTGGTGGTGAAGGTGGCCACTACTTTTCAGCAGAGGTGGCATGGATATGGCGGCTGTTGAAAAGTCAACAAGAAACATGTGTCTAATTTA
>JASDQU010248797.1:0-16473 GCA_032191745.1 Picea mariana
TATATATATATATATATATATATATATATATATTAGAAAGTGGGAAGTGAAAGATAGCACAATCAGTGAAAATTCTCGAGAAATATTCACCCCCAAGTACCAGGAAAATGGCAGAATTAAAAAATCAAATTGAAAAAAAAGACCAAGTATGCAAAAACGCTCGACGATTACTCGAAAAAGCATTACAAAAAACTAATGAAGAATTGCGAGAAGAAATAAAGGTCAATAATGATGTACTCATACAAGAACTGACCCAAAATCTAAAAGAAGAAATTTCAAAAGAAGTTGGAAGTGAATTACGAAAAGGCATAGAAATTCTAAAACAAGATCTTAAAGACGATATTTTTCAATAAATCATGATTAACTTACAACAAGGTTTGGAAAACTTTAAAAGAGAAATAACAGAAGAATTTCAAAAAATAACACAACATCAGCAAACAAAGCTTGATGAACTTTTAAAGTTAATAAAATATCAAGGCCACCAACAAGTTCCCCAATCACAAGTAAATGATTCAAGCACTTCTAACACATCACCACCCCCACTGCCACCGCCTCCCTACAATTCAAATCCTCAAACCACATCACAATATCAACATCTAATGATTTACCCTCCCAAAGCCAAAATCGAACTATCAAAATACAATGGCGGCGATAACCAATGCGTGGCTTGGTTCAACAAAACTGAAGAATATTTCCAAATATATAATATTACAACTGATGAAGAAAAAGTAAAATATGTATCCATGTTTCTCGAAGGCACAACATACAATTGGTACATATGGTGGAAAGGAAGAATCCAATCACACTTGGAACTCCTTTAAAAATGAATTTTTTAAAAGATTCCAGGGCATCTCAGAGAAAGAATTATTTTCCAAACTCACTAGGCTACAACAGAAAGGCAACGTAGATGAATTTACACATCAATGGGAATCCCTGGCCACCCGAGTATTTGGATTATTTGATAATCAATTACTCCATTCTTACATAGGTGGTCTCAAACCGCATATCCAAGACGATTTAAAATTACATGAGGTCACTAATGTCGAAATAGCAAGACGCGAGGCAAAAGTAGCAGAAGAAAAGCTAGAAGGCCAGTCAAGATTCGGAAAATTTTATTCAAGAAGAAACATAAACCAGAACACAAACATAGAGACTGACAAATATATACCATCCAACTTACAAGAAGATAGAAGAAGTCGGGATTACAAAAGAATAAGAGAAGGTAAATGTAAATACTGTGGTGAAAAATGGGACCCAAGACATAGATGTCGCACAGAATATAAGTCAAAAAAAATATACACTTGTCAAGCAGAAAACATTGAGGAATCAGACACAGAAGAATCAGTAACAGAAGAAATAGGAAACAATCAAAATGGCATGCCAGATCTCTTAGGTAATGAAACACCAAAAATATCATTAGCAACCATCACAAGCATCAACCAACCACAAACACTAAAATTAAAAGGACACATAAAAAAAGATAACGTCACGGTGTTAATTGACACAGGAAGTACCCACAATTTTCTCGACATCAATGTCACAAGGAACCTAAAATTGTTTGTATATCCAGTCCCAGATATGAAAGAGATGGTCGTAGATGGTAAGAAAATTGAAAATGTAGGAAAATGCCATAAGGTGAAACTCCAAATTCAAGATTTTAATTTGGAATCTGAATTTTACACCGTACCCCTGGGAGGAGTAGACGTGGTTTTAGGAGTCCAATGGTTGCAAACCTTAGGTACCTACTCAGTCAATCACCAAGAGAATTTCATCAAATTCAAATGGAAACAGCAGACTTATAAATTATATGGTTTTCAATCCCCCCAAACACAAGTTGTATCATCTCAACAGATGGAAAAAATTATTCAAAAAGGAGAAACTACCTATTTTATCCAATGCCACCACATGGGAATACAAGAACCAGAACAAGACTCCAAAAATTTAGAAATCCAAGAACTAATTCAAACACACAAGAAGGTGTTTCAAGACCTCCCCATGGACTTACCTCCACAAAGAAGAATTGAACACATAATTGAAATTAAACCAAAGTCAAGCCCAGTCAATACTAGACCATACAGATACCCCCATCATCATAAAATGGAAATAGAAAGATTAGTTCAAGACTTGTTAAAATGTGGTATTATCACAAAAAGTAGAAGCCCATATTTAGCCCCAGTTGTACTAGTACAAAAGAAAGATGGGTCTTTCAGGTTATGCATAGATTATTGTGGGCTTAATAAGATAACAATTAAAAATAAATTTCCCATTCCCTTCATCGACGAAATGTTGGATGAACTTCATGGAGCCAAATTTTTTTGAAAACTCGATTTGAGATCAGGATATTACCATATTAGGGTAAGATTAAAAGATGTGCCAAAGACCGCCTTCCAAACCCATGAAGGACACTACGAATTCAAGGTAATGCCTTTTGGGCTAACTAATGCCTGGGCTACCTTCCAAGCAACCATGAATGAACTATTTCACCCACACCTAAGAAAATATGTTTTAGTCTTCTTTGATGACATTTTAGTATACAACAAATCATGGAAGGAACACATAAATCATTTAGGACAAGTATTATCTATTCTAGAAAAAATCAATTCTACGCAAAAATGTCAAAATGCACCTTCGGCAAGGAGGAAGTAGAATATCTCGGTCACATTATTTCCAAAAAAAGAGTTAAGGTAGACCCAAACAAAATCAAAGCAATTATAGAATGGACCTGACCAAAAAGTATATCTAAATTAAGAGGATTTTTAGGCTTGGTAGGATACTACCGACGATTCGTCAAAAACTACACTCACCTAATTGCCCCCCTAACAAATCTCCTATAGAAATCCTTCCATTGGAATGAAGAATATGGAAAATGTTTTAGAAATTTAAAAGCAACTATGTCCACAACCCCCGTGTTAGCCACCCATGGTTTCTCCAAACCCTTCATAATTGAATGTGATGCTTCAGGTTTTGGGATCGGAGTAGTCATGATGCAAGATGGACACCCAATAGCATTTGAAAGTAGGAAAATAAACAAAAAATAATGTTTACAATCCACATACAATAAAGAAATGCTTGCAATCATGCATGCATTAACCAAATGGCGACAATATCTCTTAGGAAGCAAGTTCTTGGTACGTATAGATCATAATAGCCTACAATATTTGTTACAACAAAAAGCATTAACTACTGAACAACAAAAGTGGATAGAAAAAATTGCCACATTTGATATGGAGATATTACATAAGAGAGGAAAAGATAACATAGTGGTTGATGCTCTTTCACGAAAAGATGAAGAAGCACAAGTTTTTGCAGTATCAATTGCAATTCCGGAATGGCTGAACAAAATCCGAAGTGAATATGGCAAAAAAATAGAGACATGCTCCATAATCAATGATTTAACCCAATACCCCAAGTTCGAATGGAAGAACGACATCTTATGGTATAAAGGAAAAAAAATTTGAACAACAACTCAAAATTTAAAATCAAGGTACTCCAAGAAGCTCATGACTATCCAGCCGCAGGCCATGTTGGATTTTTCAAAACATATTATAATGCTCATCAATCATTCTTTTGGAAACAGATGAGCACAGATATTCAAAAGTATGTAGCAGAATGCGATCTTTGCTAGAGAAACAAAACTGAAAATATATCAACACTAGGAGTACTCCATCCGTTGCATGTTCCTAACCAAAAATGGGAAGAAATCTCAATGGATTTCATTGAAGGATTACCAGTATCAAAAGGAAAAGATAAAATCTTAGTGATAGTAGATAGACTAACCAAGTATGCACATTTTATGGGAGTAAGAAAAACAGATTTTGCAAAACAAACAGCTGAAGTCTTCTGTAAAAACATTTATAAATTACATGGTTTTCCCAAGGTCATCGTCAGTGATAGAGACGCCAAATTTAAAGGGAACTTTTGGAGAGAGTTTTGCAAACAAATAGGGACGTCTCTTAATATGATCTCATCTTATCATCCTCAAATAGATGGACAAACAGAAATTGTCAACAAGTGCTTAGAAACTTACCTTCGTTGCTTCGTCATTGATAAGAAAAATAAATGGCTTCAATGGTTGCACCTCGCCGAATGGTGGTATAACTCCACATATCACACATTAGCCAAAATGACACCGTTTCAAGCTCTTTATGGATATCCACCACCATCATGGAAAGAGTTAGCCACAAATCAAACAAAAGTTGCATCAATAAAAGAGCTTTTAGACGAAAGTCAAAAAGTTGTGCAAATTCTCAAGGCAAACTTGGTTATAGCAAGAAACAGAATGAAGCAACAAGTTGATCAACACCGAACAGAAAGAGAATTCAAAGTTGGAGAATGGGTATTTGTGAGACTTCAACCCTACAAACAGTTATCACTTAAACAACAAGGAAAGAATAAATTAGCTTTGAAATATTACCGACCATATCAAATTAACAAAAAACTCAGTCACGTCGCTTATGGATTGGACTTACCAGATAAAAGTCGTATCCAAATGTTTTTCATGTATCATGTCTAAAAAAATTTGTTGGACAACATAAGTGCAAACTTTACTTCCCATGTTGGATGAAGAAGGCAGAATAATTTTAGAACCAGAAGCCATTATTGCCTCTAGAGAAAAGAAGTTATGATCTCACATAATCAAAGAATATCTTATCAAATGGAAAAACCTCCCAGAAGAAGATGTGGCATGGGAATCAGAAAATTTTCGTCAGTTACACCCATTGTTACCAGTGCTTTGAGGACAAAGCATTTTTAAGAGGAAGGCAATGTTATGAACATAAAATACATATATTTAGATATTCATAACATGATAATTAATTAGTAAATAGTTAGTAAATAGTAATTATTAATAATGAAAGGACATGTTCTCAAAGGACATGTCTATTGGTGAAAGGGAACCCCTGCGTGGGTATATAAACAAGCCCTCATTCTCAATTGTAATCATCATATTTTTATCAATTATTCATATTTTTATAGATTATTATACACTTGCATATATACTACAGCAGGTTCAAGAGAGGAAAAGAGTCTCTAGGAGGCTCAATGCGATCTTATGTATACATTAGTGAGTAAGAGATCAGATACCATTGAGCCAGAAGTAGATACAGTAGTCGTCAGATATGGTAGTTGCAGAGGAGGACCGTCGGATCTCAGTAAGGCCATATCAACAATGGGGAGCCATTGCGAGATCAAAGGGTTGAGTTAACGATCGCGCAAGTTTCGGTTCCACAATCCACACATGTCACCAATCATCACCTACAAATAGATAAATGGTTGCAATCGATCCCACTATCAATGAGTAGTTTCTATTGTGGAATTCGATAAAGGGTTTTAAAATCATGCTAGTCGAGACTCCGCAATCCTTTCTAGACATCTATCTTCATGATCAATTTAATCACGACCATCGAATTAGATCGTCGATTACCACTCAAGTATTTGATCCAAGGTCAAAGATATCGGTCATACGAAGGGAGGACAGAGGCCTTTCGAGCTATTTGACTGTGCCACGAAGCCCGAATCACAAGGTGGATCTACACCGTAGATCAGTGGGCGAATACTATCCATTGGATCTGTAAGAATTTGACGATTTGGCGAGCTTGAGTTTACAACAGATGAGAGTTGAAAGACCTCGAAGCTCGGAAGTCCTGGAGTGAAGTGAAATCATAGATATGACGAATGATCACAAGCCATTGGACCTATGAGCCTACGTTCTTCAACTGTTTGATAATTCGCTACTCCGGCACAACTAGAGTCACTAGGTTTAAGGTGAAGGAACTCCCGGAGTCCTGAATTCCAGAGTAAATCCTCACTGTTAAGGTTGGTTACACGTGTCTTGGTGGATGAAGGTTGTTTGGTGAGAAGGGTCCCAAAATCCTGGAGCCTTGATTTAATCCTGACCATCATAGAAAGTTTAACAAGCGTCGTCAGATCTATGGGTATTCCCTTCACAAAATCGGAGGAAACATGATTTGCAAAATAAAAACCTATGAAGTCTAGAACCCCAAAGTTTCTTATGGCTGTAGATCTGAGCAAGGTGTGGGAACCGTTGATTCCTTAGTTATTCTGAATTTTTCTCTTCCGGTAGATTAAGAGGTAAATGTTAAGGATTACGAAGACCCCGAAGTTATGAACTTCTAGAGTAAAGGATATCTATAGATATAGCGAACAAACAAGGACCGTAGATCTTCAAGTCTTAGTCCTTCGGAGATTCAGCAGCTCAGCACTCTAGAGGAAATGAATTGTTGTTTGCAAAAGGTGATGAACTCCCAGAGTTCTGAACTCCGGAGTGGACGAAAACCGTCGATATAAGGGAAGTGTAAATTGCCAAATCTTCAAGGCCTTTGGCAGTTTAGCAATCCGGGTGGAACAGACCTAGGATGTGAAGCGGTAAAACCCTTGAAGGTTGGAGTTCCAAAGTGGATCTCCACCGTAGAATCTCATGTGAGGAGAAACTTCGCCAGCCGTTAGATTAAGTTGTTAAGAGTTAACAAAGGAGGGTGGTATGGAAGGGTAACCTACAACTTTCGGTCAACTCATCTTAATACCGGAATCGGCTGGTTAGCACTTCGGGAGAAAATGAGTTGAGTTTAAGGAACCTCCAGAGTGTCGGATTTTTGGAGCCCCGAATATCACCCTTTTTCACTAGCACTAGGTTATGGATCCTGGTCACATGCATAACCTTGCCAAGGAATAATGGCTAACACATACGGAAAAAAAGCCAAATTCAGAAATCGTTCATAGGCTTCCTATGATCCTGAATACTTGGTTTTACATATACAACACACATAGACTCCACTCACACGATCTTCAATATGGATGAAGATACAAATTTTAAAGGAACATTTATCATACACCATATAAGTTCAACTTTACAATGAGGATCATGCTGCTCAATTTAGGGTTCGGAAAAAATATGGAATTACAATGAAAGTTAAGAATATAAACAATGTAAATATTATTCGTTTACAGGAACAGAAATTTAAAAATATATCTTTGAACTAATTCTCGTTGACAACAAATGTAACCATTGACATTTAGGCTTTCCAGTGATGCTACAAAGACTCCATAAATCTATTATACTAATACACCTGCAATATAAATGAATTTAGAATATAAAAATAAATGCCAGAACCAACAAATGTGGTGAAGTGAAGATGGCCTTCAAGTATTGTGCTCCTTCATTTCCTTTGTTTTCTAATCATAGGGACTTCACTTGTACCTCCCAACCAACGTTAGGGTTACTCTTCTTCCCCCTTCACTCCCCGAGCTGCAAAGGGGCCAAGCACACAAAAACCATAACACAATAGCTTCTAGGATTGCCTCGCAAGGAAGAGCTTCGACTCTTTTCACAAGACTGGAGTCCCAACTCTCACAAGTAAAACATCGCCAATCAAAAATTCGTCAGCATAACAGTGGTTCCAAAAAGTTTGATCCCCTTCCCTTCTAGGTCATTTTTTTTATAGAATTCTTTCTCATGGACATTTGTCCCTCATGAATAATTCATTAATTTTTAATAATTTTGTTAAAGGATTATTCACCCACTATATGTGTCACATTCTCTCTCAGGTTGCACAAGTAATTTCTCTTTTATTTTTATTTAAAAGCCACATTTCCTCACATTTCCCCATGTGTTCCTAATTCTCCTCTTATTTGTCGCTTAGTTCCCCTATCCTTTTAATTAATGGGTGTCTCCTAACTAGGTTTTAGTTAGAGTTGGATTAGGAGTCTTCTTAGTTAGGCTAGGGTTGGTTGACTCAAATTCTATTCTATTCACAACCCATTCTCTCAAGTTGTAATTATTTCTAAATAAGGATTTGTTTTTAATAATGTCATGCACCCTTGTGAATTTTATCAGTTCTTTAGGTCTTTACTTACTATTTCCTAACATTTCATTTCCTTCAAATCTTTACTCATGTCACAATTAAATTAGTCCCTTTATTTAAAATTTAGACTTCTGGTTGGATTTAATAATTAATAATCTATTGTTTAATTAATTATTTTAATCCAACAAGGTCTAATCATTCCAGTGTTTTCTAGGCCACCTATGTTTATTGACTCGGGTTTCAATTGTGTGATGTCCCCTTCAAGATGCATCTTCGTGCTCCAAGGGTGTCACTCGCTTGACTTGTTTTCGAATTTTGTCCAACCCATTGGATACAAAACTCCATTCGATCGACCTTGTGAGAGACTAAGGGATTATAAGGAATAAGGACCCCGCATTATTGCGTGCCCCTTAGAAATATTCGTGAGTGACTGTCTCAGTCTTCCCTCACGGCATCGTGGACCACCCAAACTAGGTAAACATTAACCTACAGTTCTATCCATGGCGGGAGTGCTAGTAGGTTGTGGTAGGGATGTTTCCACCCCTCTCCCTCAATATCTTGTTTTTTGTGCAAGGCCCCTTTACTCATGTGAGTTGTATTAGCAAGCATCATCAATCCTCCATCCACCAACAAAAACAATGTCAAAAATCCATATACATAAACCATACTAAAATCCATCATACATCATATGTGCATAATAATGAAATAATCAAACAATACAATCCACTCCCTCACTCATTCTGGAGTCCAAGGAAGTCCTTTGATGCCATCAACATCCATAACCTTCCATGTGTCTTGCACACTCAGGACAACTTGTCAAAAGCACATTTCAACACACACACACACACATATATACATCAAAATAATCAAGCAGCTATAACACCTCAAAATCATCATATATAACCCATAATCTGAATGAAATCATAGTGTTCCATACCCGTATCACTTGCAAGCAAGTGTCCTCAAAGAATAAGTCAATAATAGTATGCTCAGTAGAGAGGGAAGTTACATACACCCCCTCTTGTTTTAAAATTCATCCTGAAGTTTGTACAGTATATGTAAATCAAGTAAATAAATCTATCTCATATAGATCTATATGTCTAATCTACCAAACAATTAAGGAAATTATTGACGCATCTCCTATGCGTCCTCCCAGGTAGCCAAGTGTGAACTATAATTTTTCCACTAGACCTTGACATGATCGACTATTCGACGTCATATTTTTCGAATGTGATGGTCCGTAATGCAGATTGGATTCGTCGTGAGAGCACCCTCATTCAAAAACTGTAAGGAACTCATATCAATATCAAGTGAAGGATCAATAACATAATATCGTAAAACAGATATGTTAAATACATTGTGCATACGCCTCAAAGAATTAGGCAAGGCTAATCGATAAGCCACTAGTCCTTTCCTTTCCACAGCCTTATCAAACTCTTTTTTGGTTTCACCCACAAGAAAACTTTGTCGCCAATTTCATAATTGCAATCAATGTGATGTGCATCAGCATAACTCTTCTTATGATCATGTGCCTCTTTAATCCTATGTCTAATCGATTGAATCTGTTCTTCCATTTCTTAAATCACTTCTGGTCCTACCAGTACCCTATCTTCAATTCTATCCCAACTTAACCGCATCTGACACGGTCGCACATAAGAAACTCAAATGGTGCCATCCCAATCGTACTCTGATAGTTTTTGTTGTATGCAAATTCTACTAGTGGTAAGAATTCTTCCCAACGTTTCTATTGGTCCATTACATACATATGAAACATATCCTCTAAAATCTGGTTTGTCCCTTCTATTTTCCCGTCTATCTCCGGGTGATAAGTTGTGCTAAATTTTAGTTGTGTTCCCAAAGCCTCTTGGAAACTGGTCCAAAATTTTCATGTAAACATCGATCCTTGATCGGATATGATTATTTTTGGCACCCCATGTAATCTCACAATCTCGTTGACAAATACTCTAGCTATGTCAGGTGCCTGATACGTCGTATGTAATGGAATAAAGTGTGCACTCTTCGTCAGAGTGTCAACTACCACAAAAAATGAATCGTGTCTTCTTGTCGTTAGTGGAAATACGACAATAAATTCCATCAAAATGACTTCCCATTTCTATTTAGGAATAGCGTGTGACTATAAAAATCATGTTGGATGTCTATACATAGCCTTCACTTGATGACATTCTATACATCTTGCCACGTAAATAACTATGCTTTCTTCCATTCCCTTCCAGAAGAACAAAGGATTAATATCTTCCTTCATCTTCGTGACTCCCGGATGAGCCATGTATATTGCTCGATGTGTTTCACTTAAGATCAAACTTCTTAGTTCATCGTTAGGCGGTACGTAAATTCTTTTGTTAAATCTCAACAATATATCAGCATCTAGTTAATAACCTTCATACTTCGGTACCATCGTGGTATCTCGTCAAATATTATTCTTAACTTATTTATACCAGTCATCGTCAAATTGTAAACTTATAATATTTTCTCGAAGATTCATCTTAAGAGGTAATACCGAAAATATGCGTGGTCTCCTACTCAACGCACCTGTCACTCGGTTCACAGTTCCTTTAATGTAAGTAATTTCAAAATCGTATTCGCTTAGTAATTTTGTCCAACTCCTTTGCCATGCGTTCAGGTCACTTGTGTAAAAATATGTTGCAATCTACAGTGATCTGTCTTTAATTCAAATTTGTGTCCAATCAAATAATGTCTCCACACTCTCAAGGCATACACAATAGCTAATAAATCCAATTCATGTGTTGCGTAGTTCTCTTCATGCTTTCTTAATTTCTTTGAAATGTAAGCGATCACTCGAACATATTGCATCAAAACTCCACTTAACCCTTCCTTGGATGTGTCTGTGCATACCAAGAACTCATTGTCCATGTCGGGGACTTTTAGTATCAGTGTTTTCGTCGGCAACTCTTTGAGCCTTTGAAATTCTTTTGTGCATTTCTCAGTCCACGATAACTTCTTTTTCTTCTTCTACAATTCCGTGATCGGATTTGCTATCCTTGAAAATCCTTCAAAAACTCATCGGTAATATCCTCCTAAACCCATAAAACTACGTACTTTGTGTACGTTTGTCGGTGCTGGCCATTCCATAATAGCCTCAAATTTTGCTAGATCCACAGCGATACCTTCACCAGATATGATATTTCCCAAGTAGTGAATATTAGATTGGTAAAGAGAGCATTTTGATAGCTTCCCATAAAATTTGTTTTCTCTTAGGAACTACAGAACCAACCTCAAGTGTTCGCCATGCTCTTCCTTCATCCAAGAATAAATCAGTATGTCCTCAATGAATATCAAAATGAATTTATCTAAGTAATGGAAGAAAATACTATTCATTTGGCACATAAAGGTCCTCGGTGCATTTGTAAGTCCAAAAGGAATTACTACAAACTCGTAATATCCATATTGTGTTCTAAAGTGGTCTTCTTGATAATGTGTTATAAAGTGATCTTACTGATAATGTGTTCTCCGACCTAATCAATTAGATCAGTTATCCTAGGTTGGGGATATTTGTTTTCAATCGTCATTTTATTTAATTGACAATATCGATACATAATGAAAGAGTTTCATCTTTCTTTTTGGAAAATAATACTAGTGCTCCCCATGGAGAAACACTTGGCCTACAATATCCTTTATCCCATAATTCCCGTAGCTAGATTTTTACTCAGTCAACTTAGGGATACTCATTCTGTATGGTGCCTTTGATATCGGTGCAGATCCAGGTAATAAATCAATAGAGAATTCTATCTCTCTTGGTATAGGTAATTTGGGTATTTCTGATGCAAATACATCCTGAACTCCTTGAAGGATAGCAAAATATTCTAACCTTGATTTGATTTCTCCATTTAGAAAATTTGTCACTTGAATAGCATAAATATTGCAGCCTTTATTAATGTGTTTATTTAATTGTAAGGTTGATAATTTTTTTATAGAGACAGGTTCACTAATTCCTTGTATTGACCTTGTTACTCCACTTTCATCCTTGTAGGTAAAATATCTTTCATAGCAGTTCAATATAACTTTATGCTTGACTATCGAATCCATACCTATAAGTATGTCATATGATCCTAAAGGTAATACATTTAAATTCCCCTTAGTATCATGACTACTTATTTCAAATGTACAGTCTGAAATGAACTCGGTTACTTTTAGTTTAGTACCTGTTGCTAATTGTACCAACCAAGATTTTGAATGTTTTACTTTTTCTAGCTTGCAAGAGTCTACTAATGATGGAGTAATATAACTCAAACTTTCTCCTAGATTTATTAAAACAGAACCTTTATGTCGTGAATCTTACCTTCAATTTCCATAATGGTATATTGATGATCTTTTTTCCATCCATCTAGAGCAGCATTGATTTTATGAGTACTCTCTCCAATGTCCCCAACTATTGAATCCTCTTGTATATTCTGAATTGTTCTGTTAGCACAGTTTCTACATGGACAATTTCTCAACAAATGTGGTTCACCACATCCCCAACATTTTAACAGTTCTCCAGGATGAATAGCTTCCTTCTTAAATCCCTAATAACTGAGTTATTTCCACACAATTTTTTTGTTGAATTCTTGGGAAAACTATTTTCTTAATAACCTTTGGACATTGTGAAATGGTGATGGCTTGAATCCTTCCAATCTCTGGTTTAGCTTATCTTGTTTCTTTTGTCTCCATGCCTTTGGATTTCCAAATCATTGTTTGTATTTTTCATTCCATTTTCCTTTCCTTTAAACCTTTGGATAACTTTTAAATCTTGCCACCATATACTAGCTTTACCCTTGAAGGTATGGATGGTCGTCCTCACTTTCATATTGTTAGAGTAATTGCAAATCTGGAAATATTTCTTTAAGTCAAGTAACCAGGCTTCCAAATATTTGTCCATTCGGGACTCTCAATCAAAAGTTGAAGGTTTAATTTTCTTAAACTCTCTATTTAAGGGGTCCATGTGTTTCTTTTATTTATTGTAGATACCTGATTTTCAGTTAGGTATGTATCGTTAGCAGAAATGTTTTCTTTTTCAGTTCCTTGCTTGAATCCTTCGTAGATTTTTTTTTCTTCAAAACTTGTTTTGTTGAAACACTTTCACTGGGATATTTTGGATTTCTATGGGGTTGGTTGTTGAGTAGTGTTTCCTTTGGGTATTTCTTATTCACCATTCTGTCCAGACATGGTTACAATTTTTTTCTTTGAAAACCGTATGTTTGTAACAATGAACAATTTGCTTGTTAGTTTTTCAACAACCAAATTTATATTCCTATGGTGATGCCCATTAGGACTAAGTGTTGTAATCCCTCTATGATATCATATGTAATATCCCCTCTGCTACGTCATAACCAATTGATAGCAGTAAGAGATATTTTTTTCTCACTGAAACAGTGGAACAGGATAGTGATGTACATCAACAATACTCATTTTATTTCATTCATATCATTTCACAACTAGATTTAGATGCAACGTCAGTGTATTAATGATCTTCCATATCCCATAATTATCACATACATCAAGAGTAAAACATCATGATTATTTAAGAACAACTACAACCAGTTTCATCACACATCATCATGTCTTCTAACAGAATAAATCAGCATACAATGCAATCAAGAATATCTACCCATCTGATCTATCTACAAGGTTAGGACCTCCAAGACACATAATCAATGCTCAAGTCTAGGATTCATCTGATTTATTTTGACCACTTAAGGTCTCAGGACTGGTGATTGTTCTGAGGAACAAGAAAGTATCTAATTCCCATATTTTCAGTCCAATCCAACCATCAATTAATTTCTATCATTCTTATATACAAATTTTCTTCAAATGACACAGATAATATGGCGTCTTAGTCATCACCTCCTAGTAGAATGTATACTATTTCAATAATTCATCATCTTACTTATTTAAAGAATTGGAAGCAATCCAATAAAAATAGGACATAAACTTCATCAATAACAGAGACCTTCAATAGGCAACCTAAAGATGACAGTTTTTTCTTACTCCAGTTTACTGGGAAAAGTGACGACCCTACAGAGTACATCCAAGTAGAAGGATATCGATTTATATCAAAATTTAAATGAGGAAAGGAACAACAAAGTAAATCTCTCAGCACAAAGTAGAAATCATAATCTTACTCTATACTTTTATGAACCGACTGATACTGTGAAGAAATAAACCTGCAACCGAAACAAGTATGTTTTAATATTGAGTTAATAACGTTCTGTAAGGAACATGAAGATCCTCTTTTGGGTGTCACAATGAAACACAACTAGAGCCAACTCCATAAGTACATAAACAGGCCCCTTGAGAGCCCAATTTCAGAAGAACAACACCTGGTATGCACCGAGACCCTCTTAAGTCAGTCCTAGGTCTTAACTTTCGAAAGAACGAAGCTCAGGAGAGACAATGTGAATTTACACAGGTGAGGCGCAAAGCACACACTCAACAATCAGAGACCACAGCTCAGTAGGAAAGCGCTACTGTGCATTGGATTTCAATTGTAAGGCAAAGCTCAAGAGGAACAACATGTGCAGGTTCAAGAGAGGAAAAGAGTCTTTGTGACGCTCAAGACAATCTTTTGTATACATCAATGAGTAAGAAATACCATTTAACCATGAGAAGCTACAGTAAACGTCAGATCTAGGAGTTTCATAGGAGGACCATCGAATCAACATATGATTAAGTCCCGACCATCGGATCTTAGTAAGGGTAGATCAATGATGTGGAGCCATTGAGGGATCAAAGGGTTCAATTAATAATCACGCAAGTTTCAGTTCCACAATCCACATAGGTCGTCAATCGTCACTGTCAAATAGATCAATGGTTGGCATCGATCCCAATATCAACGAGCAGTTTCTATTGCAGAATTCGGGAAAGGGTTTAAACACCGTGCTAGTTGAGACTCTACAATCCTTCCTAGCCATCTATATTCACGATCGATTTAATCACGACGGTCGATTAGCACTCAAGGAGTTGATCTGAGGTCAAATATCTCAGTCATATGAAGGGAGGATAGAGGCCCTTTAGGCTAGTTTACTGTGCCTTGAAGCTTTAATCATGACGTGGATCTATGTTGTAGATCGGTGGACGAATAATAGTTGTTGGATCCATAAGAATTTGGTGATTCAGTGAGTTTGAATTCGCAACATATGAGAGTTGAAAAACCCAAGCTCATAAGTCTTGAAGTGAAGGACATTTATAGATCTGACGAATGATCACAGGTCGTTGGATCTACGAGCCTACTTTCTTCAACGCTTCGGTAATTTGATACTTTAGCACAACTAGATATTGGTTGTGGAGCCTGATTATCTTCCTGATTCACAGGTCTTTTTTTTCCAGCCATGTTTATACCCCATGAAGTATTTACACCCGAGAAGTATGTACACTCTTCCACGCGGGGGAGTGCAGAGGGGAGTTACCCCCTCTACGGGGGAGTGCCTTGTAAATGTATATTGTAATTTCATTGTAAATATGGACCGTTCATTATAAGGTCGCATATCTAACGGTAGAAATTATGTTAGGGTTTTTTTCCCTGGAAGGCAATCCTCTTTTATGAGGGAAATGTATTACAGCTAAGTATTATGGCGAGTATTATATTTTGAGATAGGATATTGTGAGAGAAAGAAGAGGAAGTTACATCAGGTTTGTTGTAGGTTGTATCCCTTCATTTGTTGGATAATAATAAAGGAAGGACCTGGCAATTTCTCTGGTGGGCGTAGCCCACACTAGGTGAACCACGTAAATCTGTGTCTCTATTGTATTGTGTATCTTTTGTGTTTTGTTTCCGCATTTGTTTTATTTTATTTCTCCACGGTATTGTTTTTCTAACAACTGGTATCAAAGGGAAAGGTAACTCGCAGGAAAAGAGGGTTCCTAGTTCGGGTGGGAGCAATATCCCTGAAGATGGAAAGTTTAGGGTCGAAAAATTTAACGGCCAAAACTACCAGTTATGGAAGATGCATATGGAAGATTATTTATATCAAAAGGATCTATTCCTACCATTGGGAAGAATATTAAAGAAGCCGACATCTATGAAGGACGAAGAATGGGAGATTCTTGACAGAAAGGATCTAGGAATGATACGGCTGAGCCTGCCAGCGTCGGTGGATTTCAATATTTCGAAAGAAAATACAATGAAGGGTTTGATGGATGCATTGGCTAAATTGTATGAAAAACTCTCGATGGCCAATAAGGTATTTCTAATGAAAATATTATTTAATATGAAGATGTCAAAAGGTGGGTCAGTTGCAGATCATTTAAATGAATTTAATACGATTCTAATCAACTAAGTTATGTAAAAGTGGACTTTGATTATGAGGTTAGGGATCTTCTAATCTTGTGTTCATTGCCAGAAATATGGAACGGCTTGGTCATGGTTGTAAGTAACTCTGTCTTTGGTTCAAATACTTTAAAATTTGATGATGTTGTTGGTGTTATCCTTAGTGATGAAATGCGATGGAAAAGCACAGTTGAGACATCACGTAATGCGTTGAACATGGAGAACAGGGGAAGACAAAAGGATAGAGGAAAGGGCTCAGGGAACTGCGGGAATTATAGGAAGGGAAGATCCAAATCTAGACTTGGAAAGATAGAGTGTTGGAATTGTGGGAAGAAAGGACATCTGAAGAAAGACTCCAGAGCTCCAAAG
>JASDQU010248798.1:0-16529 GCA_032191745.1 Picea mariana
AATGAAGAAATTAGAAGTGGACCCAACCCTAAAATAAGGAAAGTGGGCCAAGTGAGCTAGAAGATGTTTTTAAGGAAGCTAATTGGAGGGTATAAATAAGAGGCAAGGCTCTCTTATTTGAATCACACTTGAGAATATTGAATATCTATATCTATCTTAGGTAACCAAGGATATCTAAGCCTGAATTCTGAGTGAAGGTGAAGAAAATAATGTCGAAATGGAAGGAAGGATAAATTCTTTTGATGGTGCTTTCTAAGGTATGTTATTTACAGGTCGTCTCACCATTTTCTCTATAACATTTTTTCTATAATGATTCAGACTATGAAATTTCTAGAAAAGTGATAAAGCATATCCAAGTATCTATGGTAAAAAATTCAGATTTTGGGTCATTGTATTTTGGGAGTTACACTCCGTGGAAAATAGGGTTTGTGGCCAGCCCTGAAACTAGTCAAAATTAGGTGTTTCGGGTTAAAATGTCATAACTTCTTCATAACAGATCTAAATTATGTGAGAAAAAATGTTTTGGTTAGGGGACAATCTGTAGTATGTGGTGTAATAGTTTCAAATTAATTCATCAAACATTTTGTGTGGGGCATGCTCTACAAGGTGGGTCCTTAGAATAAGCCAGAATTCAACAAGGTATGATATTTTTGCTATAACTCATTTTATGAGAGATTACAAGTAGTGAAACTTGGAGGAATTGCACAAAAAAAAATGAAGAACATTGTATATCAGTTTAAAATATTTATACATTATAGGTTCAAAGTTATGATTACTTTAAGTTAGGGTTGTTGACTAATCCAAAACTAGGCATGTGAGACTAAAGAAAAGTTTGATGAAAATGCTAGTCTTTTGTTTTTAAAGTTAAGGAAGGTTTGCAAGAATGTGATCATACACACTAGTTCTATTATAGAGCTACAAATCATATTTGGATGATGAAATTGATGAGGGATTTTGGTTGTGGTACATGTTGAGTACATGGTTGAGATAAGTAGTTGATGAGTTGGCACACATACATGAGGTGTATAGTTGATAATGTTGGTACATATTGATGATTCATAGTTTATGAATATTTGACACATGATTGGTACATACTTGGTACATGGTTGGATGCACTTCTTTGTGGTACAGGTTTATTACAGTTTGGTTCATGGTTGATGCATTTGTTTATGGTACATATTGATTACAAGTTGAGGTACAAGTTAATGCATGGTTGATGCATGGTTCATATTTATTGGTATTGGTTTATAGCAGTATATCTCATAGTGATAGTGTGACAAAGGTTCCATCATTTTACTTCTATTTCAGGGTGGCAGGACAGGGCAAGGACAGGTGGTTGTAGCCACCTTCTGGTTGTAGTCGAAGAACATTGGGGGTTGTAGCCTCCTTATAGTTGTGGCCAAAGAATTGGAGAGTTGGAGATTCCCTCAGGTTGTAGTCTGAGAAACTAGGGGGTTGGAGCCTCCTTCCAGTTGAAGCTGGAAAACAAAGGAAGTTGGTGCTTCCAATGAATGTAATTCTTCAAGACATATAAGAAAAAGAATTCTATGGTTTTCTTCCGATTTGGGTTTCCATGAAAAACATTGGTGTACTATGTATGTGTGTGATTGTTTATTTCTTACTACTCATTATTCGATAATATTTCTACATTGATATAACATTTGAAGAAAAAGGATTATAATTACGCTATTACTGATTCACCCCCCCTCTCAGTAATCCAATAAAAACATCATCTTAGATTTCTTCCCATAACTATTAAACTTTGAGGGTTTAATCCCCTTCTTCTTGAATCCTAGTTTACATTTCTTCTTCCATACGTTGGGATATTCTTCCTTGTGGTTGAATTGTTCATAGCAATATCTAGCCTTCCAGATGGCATATTTCAAGGTCTTAGGTTCATCAAAATCAATTACGTTTTGGTAGGATTGAGGAAACCCACTAAGAACTATTTCATATCCATATCCTCCTCCTTTATATAGGGAACATACCTCAGTAGCTCAAGAAACTTGTTAATATATTCATCTATTGTGAATTTTCCTAGCTTGAGTTCATATAAATCCTTAGTCATGTCATCATAGTACCTTTAAGAAAGGTACTTATTCTTAAAGTACTTTCCTAATTTTCTTGAATATATATCCTTTTCACGGATTCCCTTTACATTTGTAAAGTCCTCCCACTAGATAGAGGCCTTTCCATTCAAGTTAAATATGTCTATTCAGGCCTTCAAGTCTTCAGAATAGTCATGAAATATGAATTACTTATTTTTACTAAGTATCCAAGCTTCTGCTTCTTCCCCCTTTTATATTTTTCCATCAAAAGTGGGCGGTTTGGATTTCTTAAATTCTTCAGGGTAACCACCCTTCAAGTGATTCCTCCTCTTTCTTTTCCTCTGAGAATGTGAATTGGTACCACTATTGGGAAGCTCCTTGAAGTTGTTTCTCCTACAATAGAGGAATATTCAAACGAACCCTTGACTTTGGTATGCCCCTTGGCTCCATGTTGGGACTTTTTGAGAGTGCTTCTTGTTGCATTGGTACTTTTAGGATCATGACTTTGTATCTTAGGTGGTGACACAAATGCACCACCCTCACGGGCACGTCCGCTCACACAGGACCTTCCTCTCTTCTCAGCCCGAAGAACTCAAAGGTTCTCCTAATTACCTATCAGGAATATTCCTACCCACAGATTCTTTTCATCACGCCCTCCTCTTCCTTAACTTCTTAGAGGATCAGAACTCGCGACTTCATGAGTCCAACAGTCGAGCACTACACCCTTGGATCCCCGAGACCCAATGGTCAGTCAACTCGCTGACTTCTCCCTAAGGGATTTCAGTACTCGCTCCCTCTCTACTCGCGATACCAAACTTTTGGTTCTACAACCTCCGATACCCGAGGTACCGAAACTCCGATGTGCACGTGTGACTTGACTCGTCCACACCCGACACTTCCCTTGGGACTTCCGCACTATCACTACCTCGCTCCCTCGTGACTTCGCTACTCGCGAGGTTGAATAAATTCCCCGTAAACTTCCAAGGTCCGAGGTGCCGAAACTCAAGACCTCGTTCCCTCGTGACTTTTCCTCTCACAAGGTCAAGTTCTCGAGCCTTTTCTCGCGAGGTTCCGATGCATGATCCCACATGCGGATCCAATGGTCCTCCCGCGATCTGGATCCAATGGTTATCCCCTTCTCGTGCCTCGCGTCCTCGTGACTTTTAACACCAAACACTGGGGTGTTCACCCTGCGAACTCCCGAGTTTGCGAGATCCTTAGATCTCTGCCACCTGTCCTCTTCCGATGGACGACTTCCAGCCTTCTTGCCATTTCGTGCCCTCGCGCCTCACGACCTTTGACACCAATTTCTTAACCCTTCCACTTACGAGCTCCCGAGATGCGAGGTGCCACCTGTCCACTTGTCGACTCCTGTGGACCCACACTATCCTCGAAGTAGTCGAGATCTCGCTTCTCGCAATCTCGCGACTCTTCTTACCAAACTTAGGACACTTTCCTCACGAGGTCCCGATAGGCGATCTCGTGAACAATCCAATGGCCCTGACTGACTTGGATCAACGACGCTGCCCCTCCTAAGATTTGAATCCTCTCCACACCTATGCTTTAACTACCTTTCACCTCTGGGAGATCCCACAGCTCTCAGAACCTCGTGAAATCTCTCCCAAAAATTTCATCCGTCCGTTCTCCCCTTGAGGACTCTGTGAAATAAAGCAGTGTCTCTCCACGAGACTCGTTTGCTCGCTCGCCAACCTACGATGCTTTCCTCCAACTTCCAACAACAACTTTCCTGCACTTAACCTTCAGTGAATTCAAATGTCTATGCCTCCTGAGCTTTTCCACAACTTCAACAGTCTCTTAGGAAAAAAGAGATCTATGTGCCCGCACTAGCAACTCTGGCCCGAAACCTTTCACTGTAGAAAACTCCCGATGCTATTCTTCAACGATATCACGGAGGTTCTATACCTCTTGAGCTTTCCCACTCTGACTCTTTCAAAGGGACTTGCACGCAATCCTTGTGGCAATCGTTCAACAACTCTCAAGTGTTGAATCCCTTCAACTCTGCGCAACTCCTGCAGCAGCAGTCTTTGATTCCCTTTACTCAGATTCACAACTGAGAATTCTTCTTCAGCCTGTGCATTCCTTGCACGGCTTCAACAACCCACTTGTACTTCTGGAGGAATGAGAACAAGAGTTAAACTACTGAGCCTTCATTAACGCACTCCTTGCGGATGAATTCAACTGCACACCTTGCAGGAATATCCTGGCTTAGATAGAGAAACAATTGAACTCATTCTCTCTCCCTTTCAGACTTCAGTTTGAAACATGAAATCATATGCACAGTATATACAAAGAAAATGCATAACAAGAAAGCAAACATTCATGAGCATAACATCAATACACAGAGAAAACAACACGAACCATGTGCTTGAATCAAAGCTTCATTCTATTAATTCAAATGCCTGTACATGGGTGTTATTCATACAATGTTCTCTGCATGCTCTTCTCTTCTCCTGAATGCTTGATAATGTTACAATGATACAATGAGGGTGTCTGTATCCGTTTTCCCTCTCGAACTCTAAACTATCAAATCTAGACTTAAATCCTATCTACCAGCATTAAATCTATTAAATGCCACCTATCTACTTCATACAAGAGTGTATGGCTCGAGTTATGATATAATATACAAAGGTGCTCCTTCATAAAGGATTCATTAAAGACTTGCGCTACAATCCCAAAGCATTTTCAAAAGTTTGGGTTTGTTTGTCCAGCCAATCTCCGCTAGATGTGTTGGCTCGCTTGCTGAGTTGGCGATGCTCCTGCATCATACTCCTCAGCTTGAAAACTTTCATGGGATCCTGTCCATGAGCTCCTGCATGGTCTGTCCATGCTTTTGTATCACTGCTTTAGTCTCCCAGCTAGCATCCTCCACTGGATGGCTTTTCCATTTGACCAGATACTCGGAGTATTGCTTCCGCCTGGTCTTTTTTCTCACCCTCTTATCAAGTATACGCTCCATCTGTGGATTTTCTGCAATCGACATCTGCTTTTGCCACTAGATTTCTGGTTGTTCATCACTTCTAGCTCCTGCTTCCTCAACCTTATAAGAATATAAGTCTGAGACATTGAATGTCAGAGATATTCCGATCTCATCTGGCAACTCGATTTCATAAGCATTTTCTCCTAATTTCTTTAGGACTCTGCATGGCCCAATTTTCTTCATTTTGAGCTTGTTGTATGTTCCCCTTAGGAACCTTTCCTTCCTCATATGTGCCAGAACTAGATCACCAACTTAGAACTGAAGTTGTCTCTAATGCTGGTCCGCTCTGCGCTTATATTCCTGGTTTGATTCCAGCAATCGTTGCTTCACCCTGCTGTGAAGTTCTTCCATCGCCTCTGCGAATTCTTTAGCGCTTACACTCTTAGTGATTATCTGTTCTGAATCCCTTAGTTCAGATACTCCTCTTGGTTTCCTGCCATATACAATCTCAAATGGACATTTTCCTGTGCTCCGATTCACCGAGTCGTTGTATGCAAACTCTACCTGTGGTAACACATTGTCCTAGCTGCTATGGTGCTCTGTCACCAAGCTTCTTAATAAATCTCCCAGACTTCTATTTACGACTTCTGTTTTCCCATCCATCTGAGGATGATAAGCAGAAATAAAAATCAAGTTAGTTCCCATATTCTTCCAGAGTGTCCTCCAGAAATGTCCAATGAATTTCATATCCCTGTCCGATACTATGCTTTTGGGTAACCCGTGAAGTCTAACGATCTCCTTGAAGAACAAATTTGTGATATAAGTCGCATCGCTGGTCTTCTAGCATGGAATAAAATGTTCCATTTTAGAAAACCTGTCAACCACCACAAAGATCGAATCATGTCCTCTTTTTGTCCTAGGTAATCCCAATACAAAATCCATGATGATTTCTTCCCACGACCTCTCAGGTATGGGTAATGATTGATAGAATCCCGCATTTTGCTTCCTGCCCTTTGAATGCTGGAAAATTATACATATGTCAACAAATCTCTTGACATCTGCTCACATCCTCGGCCAAAAGTATGCTTCGCTCAGCTTTGCAAAAGTCTTGTCATGACCAAAATGCCCTGCTAATCCACCACTGTGCTTCTCTTTTAGCAGATTCTCCCTCATGGAGCAATTTGGAATGCATAACTGATTTCCTCTGAAAAAAAGTCCATTTTGGATCATGTAATCCATCCACAGGCTTCTGTCTCTGAGAACTCGATTCTCGACTGCTTCGTATGCCTCTGCAAAATCTGCATCACCTGCATACATGTCCCTAAGATTTTCAAAACCCAATGTTTTGACTTGGAACTCCTGCAGCAACAAACACTTCCTGCTCAAAGCATCAGCCACTTTGTTAGCAGTACCTGAAATGTGTTTAATTACAAATGTAAAATTCTGCATATACTCTACCCATTTAGCATGTTTCTGATTCAACTTTTCCTATTGAGTCACAAACTGCAATGCATGATTATCACTATACAGAACAAATTCTTTCAGAATCAAGTAATGCCTCCACTTCTTCAACGCCTGTATGATAGCATAAAATTCTTTATCATATGTGGAGTACTTCACTTTTGCCTCATCCAGCTTCTCGCTGAAACATGCAATTGGTCTATCCTCTTGGCTCAAGACCGCTCCTATGGTAAAGCCACTTGCATCACATTTTACTTGGAACACTTTCAAAAAATCCGGCAACACCAAAACCGGTTGTTCTGTGATCTTCCGCTTCAACAGATTGAAGCTCTTCTCTGCCTCTTTAGTCCAATGAAAAGATTTATGTCTTTTCTTGACAATATCCATCATTTTTGTGCTAATTCCACTAAAATTCCTGATGAATTTTCAGTAGAAACTAGCCAGTCCATGAAAACTTCTCACCTTGAAAATATTTCTCGGTGATGGCCAATTTTTAATTACCCCCACTTTACTTGGATCCATATTCAATTCATTTGCCGATATGAAAAACCCCAAGTAAATGAGTTATGTCTTCATAAATGAATATTTCCTCATGTTGATCAACAACTTCTCTTGCTATAGCTTCCTCATTACTGCAGCTAAATGCTTCAAATGTTCTTCTTTTGTTTTACTGAAAATCAATATGTCATCTAAATAAACAATGGCAGACTTACCAATGAATTCCTTCAGCACTTCATTCATTAACCTCATAAAGGTACTCGGTGCATTCGTCAAACCAAACGGCATGACTAGCCATTCATACAACCCTTCGTTGGTTTTGAAGGTTGTCTTCCACTCATCGCCTTCCCTCATGCGAATCTGATGGTATCCTCTTTTCAAATCAAACTTTGAAAAAAATTTGGCTCCACTTAAACAGTCCATCAATTCATCCATCTGTGGCAATGGAAACCTATACCTGATGGTTATCTTGTTAATGGCTCTGGAATCAGTGCACAGTCTCCAACCTCCATCTTTCTTTGGACTCAGTACCGTTGGAACGACACACGGACTTAAACTTTCCTTGATCAGTCCTTTATCCAATAGTTCCTGCACCTGCCTCTTAACCTCTTCGTTCTCCTGAGGCATCAACCTGTATGCAACCTTATTCGGCAAACTAGCTCCTAGTATGAGGTCTATATGGTGACTCACACTCCTCATCGGTGGCAACGAATGAGGTAATTTGTCTACCACTATATCAACGAACTCTTCCAGTAGTTCCTGAATTTCTTCCGGCAAATCATCCACTCTTGTGCTGGTCAAAACGATTTTTGGTTTCCTGACCACAAAGAATTGTGGATCTTCCTTCTTATTTACTTCTGCCAGAAGTTGCTTACCACTCATGAGAAGTATAGTATTTCTCGGTTCTGGTTTTACTTCTTTATCTTTAATTGGAAGTAACATGTGTGTTCTTCCATTCTTCTCCAAAGTATATGTATTCATCTTCCCATCATGAACTATGTTCCTATCATATTGCCATGGTCTGCCTAGCAATAAATGACATACATCCATAGGAATAACATCACAGAGTATTTTATCATTATATCCTCCTATCTTGATGTCCACTAAGCACTGTTTAGTGACACTTACCTGATGTCCCTTCTGTAGCCATGAAACTTTGTATGGACTCGGGTGATCACTCATCTCCAGATATATTTTCTCCACCATCTCGGTTGAAACGAGATTGTTTGTGCTTCCACTGTCCACAATAACCTTGCATTTCATGTATTTGGTCTTGCATGTGGTTCTGAAAAGTTGATTTCTCTGAGCTGTGTCCACCACCTCCTTCTCGGGTGTTAAGAGAACCTTACGCATCATCAACGACCTTCTATCTTCTGCGTCTTCTGCTTCAGCATCTCACCTCTGCGCCTCAGCAATGTGAGCTTCTCCTCCATCCTTCTTCCTATCTAGACAGTCAACTACCTTGTGTCCATTCTTTCCACATGTGAAGCATGTGATGACTCCACCTCTGCCTCTTCCTCTACCTCTGGTACGAGGAAATGTGTTATTATCAGCTCTGTCTACTACCTTCGTTGTTTAGTGTGTTGGCCTCACTGTGAACTTCCACCTCTTTCTGTTCTAGTCTGAGGCTTCTTCCAGACATCCTTGGATTTTTGAAACCTATCTTGGGCAACTGACTTACCTTTTGGCTGGCTTCTGCCTCTGCCTCGCTGTCCTGGCTTACAGCTCAGCTTCTCTTCGGCTTTCAATGCCATTTGATATGCATCCTCCACCATTCTGATGGTTGTCATACTCATCTCATCCTGGATATCGTATCTCAATCCATTCATATACCTAGAAACTTTTTCATCATCGCTCTCCCGATGACCTACTCTGATATTGAGCTTGTAGAATTCTTCAGTGTACTCTTTCACTATCATCAACTTATGTCTCAGGTTTTGCATCCTCCTGAACAATGTGATTTGATAATCCCTTGGGATGAACTTTTCCTTCATCTTTGCAATCATTCGATCCCAGTTTTTGATCTTTTGCTTGCCTTTGGAATGTCTATCTGCTTGAATTTTGTCCCACCATAATGCTGCGTGTCCCTTCAATTTGGTAACAGCATGCTTGACCTTTTTATCCTCTTCTATATCCTCATAATCGAAGTAGGTGTCAAGAGCTCTAATCCAATCTAGAAGCTCTTCCGCCTCTAGACTCCCTTCATAAGATGGAATGTCCATCTTTGTTTTCGAACTGATCGGGGCGATAGCTTTAATTAATTGCTCATTGGTTGCATCTTTGGCTGCAACTTCTCCTTGTTGTTCAACTTCAACTTCGTCTTCGGAGCCACTTAGATCTCCAGCACTGGCTGTGCGTCTCTACACTGCTTCCATATCTTCTAGTCTCGCTCGGAGATCATGTATTTTCCTTTCCATTTCTGTATTGTGTACTTGTCTCCCTCTACCTCTCTGGTTTCACCTATCCTCTGGATCGGGTGATTGTCTTTCTCTCCTCGACAGCATGGTGAAATTTTCTCTTATTCTCTGCTATAGAAAGCAAAGAGATTTTCTCGCTCTGATACCCCTTGACGTATATCAGAGTGCTCCTTTTCTTCTTCTCTCCTCTTGCCTAAAATATACAGACAAGAAATCTGCTCTGATACCACTCTGACGCAAACGCACCACCCTCACGGGCACGTCCGATCACACAGGACCTTCCTCTCTTTTCAGCCTGAAGAACTCAAAAGTTCTCCTAATTCCCTATCGGGAATCTTCCTACCCACAGATTCTTTTCGTCACGCCCTCCTCTTCCTTAACTTCTCAGAGGATTGGAACTCGCAACCTCGCGAGTCCAACATTCAAGCGCTACACCCTCGGATCCTCGAGACCATATGGTCAGTCAACTCGCTGACTTCTCCCTGAGGGATTTCTCTACTCGCGCCCTCGCTACTCGCGATACCAAAGTTTTGGTTCTACAACCTCCGATACCTGAGGTACCGAAACTCTAATGTGCATGTGCGACTTGACCCATCCACACCCGACATTTCCCTCGGGACTTTCGTGCTATCACTACCTCTCTCCCTCATGAGGTTAAATAACTTCCCCATCAACTTCTGAGGTCCGAGGTGCCGAAACTCATGACCTCGTTCCCTCGTGACTTCACCTCTCACGAGGTCAAGTTCTCGAGCCTTTTCTCGCGAGGTTCCGATGCACGATCCCATGTGCGGATCCAACGATCCTCCCATGATCTAGATCCAATGGTTATCCCCTTCTCGCACCTCGCGTCCTCGTGAATTTTAACACCAAACACTGGGGTGTTCACCCTGCGAACTCCAAAGTTTGCGAGATCCTTAGATCTCCGCCACCTGTCCTCTTCCAATGGACGACTTCCATCCTTCTCTCCACTTAGTGCCCTCGTGCCTCATGACCTTTGACACCAATTTGTTAACCCTTCCACTTACGAGCTCTCGAGATGCGAGGTGCCACCTGTCCACTTGCCGACTCCTGTGGACCCATGCTATCCTCAGAGTAGTCGAGATCTTGCTTCTCGCAATCTTGCGACCCTTCTTAGCAAACTTAGGACACTTTCCTCATGAGGTCTCGATAGGTGATCTCGTGAACAATCCAACGGCCCTGACCGACTTGGATCAACGACGCTACCCCTCCTGAGCTTTGAATCCTCTCCACGCCTACGCTGTAACTACCTTGGACCTCTGGGAGATCCCATGGCTCTCGGAACCTCGTGAAATCTCTCCCAAATATTTTGTCTGTCCATTCTCCCCTTGAGGACTCTGTGAAATAAAGCAGTGTCTCTCCACGAGACTCGTTTTCTCTCTCACCAACATGCGATGCTTTCCTCTGAATTCCAATAGCAGTTTCCCTGCACTTAGCCTTCAGTGAATTCAAAGGTCTATTCCTCCTGAGCTTTTCCACAACTTCAACAATCTCTTAGGAAAAAAGAGATCTTTGTGCACGCACTGGAAACTCTGGCCTGAAACCTTTCACTGCACAAACTCTCGATGCTCTTCTTCAACGATATCATGAAGGTTCTATACCTCCTGAGCTTTCCCACTCTGACTCTTTCAAAGGGACTTGCGCGCACTCCTTGTGGCAATCGTTCAACAACTCTCAAGTGTTGAATCCCTTTGACTCTGCGCAACTCCTGTAGCAACAGTCTTTGATTCCCTTTACTCAGATTCAAAAGTGAGACTTCTTCTTCAGCCTACGCACTCCTTGCACGACTTCAACAACCCACTTCTACTTCTGGATGAATGAGAACAAGAGTTAAACTACTGAGCCTTCATCAACGCACTCCCTGCAGATGAATTCAACTGCACACCTTGCAGGAATCTCCTGGCTCAGATAGAGAAACAATTGAAATCATTCACTCTCCCTTTCAGACTTCATTTTGAAACATGAAATCATATGCACAACATATACAAAGCAAATGCATAACAAGAAAGCAAACATTCACGAGCATAACATCAATACACAGAGAAAAAAACACGAACCATGTGCTTGAATCAAAGCTTCATTCTATTAATTCAAATGCCTATACATGGGTGTTATTCATACAATGTTATCTGCATGCTCTTCTCTTCTCCTGAATGCTTGATAATGTTACAATGATACAATGAGGGTGTCTATATCTGTTTTCCCTCTCGAACTCTAAACTATCAAATCTAGACTTAAATCCTATCTACCAACATTAAATCTATTAAATGCCTCCTATCTACTTCAGACAAGAGCATATGGCTCGAGGTATGATACAATATACAAAGGTGCTCCTTCATAAAGGATTCATTAAAGACTTGCGCTACAATCTCAAAGCACTTTCAAAAGTTTGGGTTTGTTTATCCAGTTAATCTCTGCTGGATGTGCTGGCTCGCTTGTTGAGTTGGTGATGCTCCTGCATCAGGTGGACTCTAGATTTTATTAGGATAATGTTTGTCCACATTACTAGTTGTTGGCCCATGTTGTGATTATCTTCATATATCTGATAGGCTTTACAACAAGACCAAATTTATTTCAGTTTGATTATCTTTCTCTTTCATAAACTTCTCATTATCGACCTTAAAGATTTATGTATTTTTCATGAGACTTGTCACAGTCTCAGCCAAATCTAGAGGGGTTTCCACCACTCTCATTTCATCATACTCTCCTTCTCTATTATGGTATATCTCTCCCATCTCATGATGTGTCACCATTATTTATGTTGTATTTTTCCTTTTTCTCCACTACATATTTAAGTTTTGATAACAACATTTCTTTATATTTGATTATCCACTAATTTATGAAAAGTACATGTAATTTGTAAGGTGAAATTAGCTTCATCATTTAGCATATAACCAAAGCATACAATCCATATTTAAAAATGTAAAAGGAGCATAATGTATCATCCCTCTTTTTAGTAATAAAGTTTAAATAATCTCTTATGGATAGTCATGTGGGAGCACCATCAATATCCATATTTGGTTGTTCTTTGATTATCCAGTGAAGAACTATTTAAATTCCATATGCTAGGTAAAAGAGTGACTCACGGACCATCAGATCAAAATATTTATCAAGATCCACTTTGGATCATGGAATTCATGATCAAATCACTAGCACAGTAAGTTATAATCATGATCGTTGATGATTATTGGGTTAACGATCCACATCGTTGTGTACCATGGAAATAATCATGGATCACATGTAAGGATTGATGACTCATATCCAAAGGTATACATTTAAGTTACACAGAATTTAACATAGAGTTACCCCACGCTTGTGGTATCGTAAAACCCACTAAGGGACATGTGGTGGTCACTAAAACCACATCGACACTCTTGAGGGTGGTTTCATTGCTACCTATAAATGTCCCACTATACTTAAGGAGAAATACCACTTGGTAAAAACTGGTAAAAAACTCAAAGGAATAAACGCGTAGTCCTAGTGCTTGGTTTTATGGGAAAGATATTAGTTCCCTACTAGTAGTATTGGGACTACTGGCCTATGCATAGGTACTAAATGAATACTTGAGAAATTTGGCGTAATCCAAGAAATATTTGGTCCATCGATTATACATGTTAATAGAATCTTATGATTATGGTAGGGTAGCATTCCCTTCCCATTAAAAGTTTTATGAGAACTTTATCTGACTCTTTTATGAGCCCAAGAAGGCCAAGATTTGTTACCCTCTTTGATACCACTTTGTAACACACACAACCCCCTAAGTATCCTTTGAAGACATGAGGAATTAGAATTTTCTCTTTTGTCGACTATCCAAGAATCTTTTCCTAGTCATTCTATCTTCCTCTACTCATCAAGAGTTTTCCAATGACTATGAACATTCTTATTTTTTAGATTAGGATCAAAATTTATAGCCTCTTAGAGTTTATGGGCCTTCATTGGTCAACAACCAACTCTTTAACATTTGGCCACTTAGTACTCGTGTCATCCGATGTGGTAGTGAAAAATTAAATGCACGTTCGTGATCCTTTGGTCCACCTTTTGATCATCATCGAGATTTCTTATCCCACCAATCACTGCCACTTGATGTTGACAAATTTTCCTCAGACACGTAATTTTATTAATAAGGAAAAAGTGATTACAATTTGAAGTGAGAATTCATAATCTACTCCTTAACATCACTTGAAGAAGAAGCTAGTTTGTATATCTTAACTCTAAATTAAAAACTAGGAGAACAACCAATCACATAATCACATGAGTATGATAGGTGTCCTTTACTTAGAAGCTAAGTGTTCTTATCCTAAAAAAGAAGAATAAACTAATTTCTAAAAACATTTATACTAGAAAATACTTAGACTATAGAACTTTAGGATTATGAGGCTAACAATGTCATCTGGAGTAACAAATTATTTTTCAAACCAGAATGCTTGCTTTGAGTTCTTGAATTTACCTTTACCCTTTGTGTTTTTCTGATCTAAAGGACTAACGTGATGATTAATCTCATATAAATATTTACTTTCAGTTTCATAAAAAATGAAATTTCCACTGACAATGAATTTTCCATATGAAAGTAATCTATACCCTTTCTTTTCATCAGAGTATCTAATGAAGATACACTTCATACTTCATTTTTCTAATTTAGTTCTCTTTTCCTTAGGAACTAAAGAATAACATGTTGAGACAAAAACACTAAAATGATTTACCTTGTGTTTAAAACCATATCAATATTCATAAGGTGTTTTTCCATCTAAAGCTTATGTAGGTGATCGATTTATGAGATAAACTGCAGTATGGACTTCTTCAGCCCAATATTTTGTGGTCAACCATTTAAACTGCATCATAGATCTTTCCATGCCCATGAAAGTTATGTTCATCCTTTCAGTAACTCCATTCTATTGTGGAGTATAGGAATTTTTCATTTGCCTCTTAATTCCATTATTTCGACAATAATCATTGAATTCGTTTGAAGTGAATTCACCTCCATTATCAATTATTAAAGAAGCAATCTTTTCTCTAGTTTAATTTTCAATCATGTGTTGAAAATTTACAAAATTTTCAAAATCTTTAGACTTTTCCTTTGAAAAGTACACCCATGTCATTCTTGTGTGGTCATCAATGAACAATATAAAGTATCGACATCCATCAAAAGAAGATTCCATTGGACCACACATATCACTGTGAATCAACTCCAACTACTTTCTTTCTCACCATGATTTGGTTGTAAAATATTCTCTCTTTTGCTTGCCTAAAATACAAGCTTCACACTTGGAATTTTATTTCTGAAAGTTGGTAAACCCTTTACCAAATATTGGGACTTAATTTTCAAAAGACTATCAAGGTTTAAGTGACCAAATCGAAAATTTCATCATCTGAATGAAAACATTTTGGAATTTTCTATTGTTGCAACCTATTGATTTCTTTGGATGACTTTCCCATTCATTCTTAGTAACTTCCCTTCTTCATATCTGGTCATTATTGTTTTCAGGTTATCCTTCTCTGACTTCATATTCACCAAACCATCTTCCATGACAATTTGATGTCCAACTTGTCTTATTGTGACTAAGGATAATAATTTTATTTTAAAAGATGGTACATACCAAACATTTGAAATCCATTTTCACCAATTCCAAGGAGAAAAGCTTTCATTGAACCTTTTACTTGAGGTATATGGGTTGTATCATCGGATAAATAAATGGGATTTAGTTGAACATCTTTGTAGTTCCAAAAAATATTATTTGTGATCATTCATATGTTGAGTAGCTCTTGTGCCCAATATCAAATCATTTTCAAATGAATCTACATGTCGAACTGCTGAAAAAAAATATTCATATTCATCATCCTGGTAATCTTGATCTTCTAAATATTGAGTTGATTGTTGAGAATTTGAATTTGATGTCTTCTTAAACTTTGGAAATTGATCATTGCTTGTAAGACAATTTGATGCATAATATCCCATCTTTAAACATATTTTACATCTTACTTGACTGAAATTTTTGCCTCTTCCTCACTATGCATTATTATAGCGAGGATTACTTTGAATATTTTGTTGATTAAAATTTTTACGACCTATGCCATGACCCCAATTAGAAGACTGATTCTAAAAATTTTCAAAATTTGATTTTCCTCTTCCTTTAGAACTTTCATCTTTAGTGAAAAGAATATCTTCTCCTGATTTTTTTGGGTTTCCAAACGATTTACTATGTTGATCCAGTAATTCACTAAGTGAATCAAAAGTCACAGTTCATAACTTATCAATTATTTGCAAAGTCTCAGGAAAATGCTGATAAGATGGAGGCAAGCCATTTATTACAATGGAGACTAGAAAACTATCTTCAAGTTTAGAAAAAATGCCTTTGATTATTTTCTAATGAATGTTCTTAATCCTTTAAATGTATTGCAATAGATTACCATTGTATGAAAATCTTGTTTTAAGAAATTTCATTTGTAGATCAACTCTTTGATATTCAACAGGAGTATTAAAAAAATTCTTTAATAGATTCCAAGCAGGCCATGCATCTTTGAAATTCTCAATATGAAAAAACATGTGTTCAACTACGTAAGAATGTAGTACAGAAAGTATTTTTTTATCTTTTAAATTCCATTTTTCTAAAGAAGTAGCATCGGTGGGATTAGTTGGAGAACTATCACCATCACATATATCATGGCATAATTCATTATAGATCAAAGTGTTCTGCATGTGCCGACTCCAATATTTGTAATTCTTTGGTCCATCTAACTTATCTGATTCTGTGAATACATTGATTAATTTAGACATGATGTTTGTTGCAAGTCAATAATCCACAAAAATCCAAAAGACAGACACAAGGCGCCATGAAGAAAGAGTACGCAATCCATGCAAAAATATTACTTTTAAGGGCTTGGCCTTGAGCCTTTAAAAATCTCATTGGAAATGGAGTTTAAGAGAGTATTTTAGTGGACTCTTCTCAACTTTTGAGCATTTGTAACATCCCGCTCTGGCGCACTGGACACTTATTCTTTGAGGACACTTGCTCGCAAGTGATCTGGACCCTTTTTGATGTTGGACCTTATATATTTGATTATGATGTGATTGGCAGATGATATGATGTGTTACTATTCATGTAGACGGGTGCTATTGACTCAGTTGATTGAGTGTGCAGGTTTGTGACCTTG
>JASDQU010248802.1:0-16473 GCA_032191745.1 Picea mariana
TACAATTATAATAACCCTCACATGATCTAGTCATCAAACCCTTTCTGATATTCAGCCTCTCAATACATCAACCACTTCACAAATACAAGCTCTCAACCATGTACCACAAAACAAACCTTAGCCAGATGCCAAGAAATACAATATGTGCCTCAACAAAAAGTATTAATGATAAATATAACAACACTATATTTTTGTAGATCTGACTTATACAGAAGATGTCATGCAACCACTAGTCTCTCTAGGGGGAATTCTCAAATCTCCATAACCATTTCTCATGCATACATCAAAATCCAACTATTCATAGAAATAAGACATGCCTTTTGAACAAATGGATAGATCTGATGTATCTAAGCATTGTATACCTTCCTATAAGCTTGATCTCATAATATAGAACCTCTGCATCTTCATCTTTTCAGGTTTCCATGGATTTATCAACATCTATGCACCCTAAACAGAGAAGCATTGTTCCAAATGTTTGGTGTTTCCATTGTTGTGTCTATCTCAATGAATGAATGGTAGGCTTTATGTTTAATTGTAATTCTCTATTATTACATGTTCTTATGTTATGAATGCATTTACATGGTTGAATTTATGAATATGTGAGATAGTAGATAAGTTTAAATTGTTTATCTTCTACGAGCAAGTGCAAGGAGTGCATAGTGTCTGCAAGGTGTGCGTTGATAGAGCTTGTTTCGAATCAGAAGCTCAAAAGAGATAATGTGAGGATTTTGTATGAAATTAGTGCATAAGTGTTTGCAAGGTGTGCGTCGACAGGGTTTTTTTTTAATCATAAATCCAGGAGGGATAGCTTGAAGGTGTGTGTAGGAGGAAACGCACTTAGAGTCATATTTTTCAGGAGGAACAATTAAGTTGTGGAAGAACTGCTACAAGGAGTGCATATTCACCCATCAAGGGTTAAGTTGAAAGAAACATGTTGTAAGGTGTGCACATAGTTGATACTTGGCTAAGTATCGAAGAGGTCATTCTGAGAAATTTAGAGTGTTGAGAAGGAACAAGTCAAAGAGAGATAACTTGGAGTTTTGTATGCAAGGTGTGCATATTTTCTACAAGGAGTGTGTGATAGAGTCTTTTGACTCATGAGCTTAGGAAGAGTAGATTAATTTTGTTGGTAGAGGAGTATATAGAATTGTTGCAAGATTTGTACATTCATCCACAAAGAAGCTAAGTCACGGAGGAAAACTTGTTGCAAGGCATGCACAAGGTCGATTTCGACTAAGTGTCGAAGAAGTCCTCTAAGGAGTGAAAGCTCGAAGGGAGAACAAGCTCAGAAGGGATAGTGGTGAGAATCTTTCAATAGAGAGGAGTTCTTGAAGATTCCCCAATTTAACGAGAAAGGTCCATTTAGGAGGAAGCGAGATCGATCCAGACCATCAGATCTAGGATATTTGTATGGAGGATAACTGTGGAGTCCTTTGGCACTTCATGGTTCAGAGGATTCAAGGTGTTGTAAGAGTGTGGGTCATCGAAGTAGCGAAGTACTGAAGTGATTCTAGCTATTGGCTATGAGGAGGATATGTGGTAGGGGATTAGACAGTTTGGAGATAGAGTTCAGAGAAATTGCGTGGAGCAAGCACAATCCTCACAAAGTCATGAAGGCCTAAGTAATCTGGACCGTCAGATCTAGGAGGACACATGACAGAGATCTATGTGTATCTGTAGAAGGTGTTTCAAAAGGAAACAAGGTTGGAGGTCACCAAACCACTGAAGCCTAAAGTCCCGAAGAGGGTTGACCTAAGTTTATAGCCTATGGTAATAGAGAATAAGATCCTAGAAAAAGGAGCTAGCACCCACCAGTTAAAGTTACCAGAGGTGCTAGAAAACAGTCGCATGGGTAATTCAAACCTGCGAGGTAACAAATTGGGGGCCTATGTAAGTTGTTTCAGGGTCTGCTAGAGGGTCGATAAGCCGATTTGGCTTAAGTGTTTTGAAGATCCTTGACCGGTAGGTCACAAAACCCTTAGGAGGGAAGGGGGATTGCATCAGGTATGAATCCTTCCCCATATAACATTATTATGATATTCTTTCATATTTCTTAAAGGAACTTATTTCTTTCATGTACTAATATTGCTACACATGAGTAATACAACAATTGCAACTCCACACAGTGGTTGCAGTGCATCTTTGTTGCAATTCCAGGAACAATTCAATTGTTGTAGTTCTAGGCACAATCCAACTATTGCAACTCCAAGTGTACTCTTCATGCGGAAACTCCAACTATTGAAAATCCAAGTGTACTATTTGTGTTGCGACTCTAGCTAACCATTGTGAATCCAAATGCGTTTTTAGTTGTTGTGATTCCAAGCATGTTTTATGTTGTCGCGATTATGAGTACATCGCTGCTACGATTCCAAATATAAATCCACCAATACAATAGTCAATGATGCAACTGACAGTTAGGAAATAGTCTTCATAAAGGAAAGCAACAGGAGGAAAATGGATGACCAAAACAAGAATCGATTTTTCCACCAAGTCAACACACGTAGATATTTTCTAAAATCATTGTAACAGTATGAACATTTGGATTCTCACGGTTGTCCATCTGTTCCTTCATATAATTTTAGACAATAATCATATTGTATAAGAACCTCAGCTTCCCTAGATATGAGGGAAGGAAATTCTAGTGATAAGCATTCGGTTGTTGTTATATTTTCATACTTTTTCAATATAATTTCCATTCCTGCTCTTATTTTTGTGTTGATGTGTTCATGATCATGTGATCCTAGTTTAGTAGCTTAGTACATTTCCTAAGGGGGTAGGGGCCCCTCCTTAGTTAGGTATTGCCTAAGGGGGTAGGCCCCCCTCCTTAGTTAGGTAGCGTAGGATTTAATATTTCCATTTTTTTTAGTTGTTTCAATAATCATTTAATTCTGTAGTCTATTGCAATTCCATTTTTCATAGAAAAAGTGTTTCTATTCATGCATGGTTGACATTCAATTAGTGTTAAAAGAATTTATAATTTTAATTTGTAATTCAACCTTGTTTCAATTTTTGTGAGTTCATGATTGCAGACATTGTTAAATATCTAGATACTACAATTCGTGTTTCTCTAAGTTCTCTCATTTTGAAATTTACGTTGATGAAACTCACGTCACTATGATTTCATTTGTGTTGCAGCTTCATTGCTACAACTCTGCTTATAGCTACACTTTATTCTATTTTTCTTTCTAAATCATGACAACTTTAGCCATTTTGCATTGACATTACTTTGGATTGTCAATGAATGTGTGAACATGTAATTGTTACAATAGAATAAGACTTTCATTCTACTTCGGCAAGTCACCAATAGAACATAGTGTAGATGCAATTTCCATAAAGTGTGATTTCAATTGCTGCAAAGTTTGATTTCAATTTCCGTAAAGTGTGATTTCAACTTCCAAAAGCATGATTTAAATTTCCACAAAGTGTGATTTTAGTTTCCGCAAAGTGTGATTTTAATTTCTGCAAGTGTGATTTCAATTTCCACAAGTGTGATTTTAATTTCCACAAAGTGATTTCAATTTCTACAAAATGTGATTTCAATTTCCACAAGTGTGATTTCGATTTCCACAAGTATGATTTCCATTTCTACAAGAGTGGTATTTACTTTCCTATACTAGTATTTGGTGACTTAATTAAGTAACTTGAAACCTTGATTTGTGACATCAAAAGTTCCACAAGTCCTTAGATAAAACATCACTAATCTTTTCATATATGGTGCATGATAGTTCGTAAGTAAGATACAACCTGAGATTGATAATTAAATGAAAAACTCTTCAGTTACTCACTAAGTTGATTGGGAAGTAATTGAAAAAATTTTCATTTTTGGGGCCCTTGCTGAGGAACTGTCAAAAAGAAAGTAGTGTTGTTCAGTGATGTGTATTTTTCTTCATGTCAGTAGATTAAATGTTATGATTTATTTTCAGTAATTTGTAGGATGTTTTTCTAATATTTTCTCTACCCAAATCTAGAGATCAACAAAGCATATTTATTAGTTATTCAAAAAAAACCCAAAAGATAATTGTGCAGGACCATCACAAGAGGGAAAGGAGATCAACCATCCAAATTCCTTATCCCTTGCAATAAGTTATCTTGCTAAGAAGAAGCTCAAAGCATCTCCTCTAGTATCAGAAATTGTAAAAGGATATTTTCACACCGAGGTTCAGTTTTAAAAAGAATAAATCAATGAACAATATCATTCAAAATAGTTCATTTTTTCGGAGGTACCTTTGGAAGCAAAGGAAAACCCTCAGAAAGAAGTGGCTCACGAGATTGTCAAGGAGGAACCCGTGACTTTTGGATTTCCAATTAAAGGAACAGATGAGGAGACCAAGATGAAGAAAATTACTTATTCATCTCTTCCAAAATTTCATGGGTTATATAAAGAATATATTGATACCTTCCTCTTCAAGTTTGATGTACTTTGCATAAGCTAAGACTATGTTACAGACGCCACAAAATTCAATCGTGTTTTTTCCACACTTAAAAGCACTGCACTACGATGGTTCATGGGTCTCAAAAAGGATAACATCTGCTGATGGGACCAAGTGACAAAGAAATTTTTGGACGAATACCAAGAATACTGCAAGGATAAATAAAGAATAGAGGAAGTCCTTAGATCTTAGAATATTACGTGGAGCAATTCACCTATAACTTGCAGAGAGAAAAGAAAGGAGACTTGGCTTCTAAAACATGGTGTGTCTTATTTCTAAGAGGAATCAAAGATGATTGTATAGAACTCCTCAAACTTATGGGTGGTGGAGATGTTTCTCAGATAAAATATGATATTATCTTGGAATGTTTCCGTAAGAATTCTAGAGGCACATCTAAAACAAGCAAAGGGCCAAGAGTTATATTGGAAAGAATGGGAACAACTGCTAGAAGTGGAGTAATGAGGGAATAAATTGGGAACATGTTAGAGGAACTTAAAACCAATATAATTATTTCCTTGAGCTTCCAAAGGGATACACTACATACAAAGAAGAAGTAGGAAGAAATAGAATGAGCATTGGCTATATTTTTCCCAAAATGCAGAATGAAGCATCCAAAGAGAGAGTGTATATTGGATCAAATTGAGATCTGTGGAATATGAAACAAGGACCATGCTACACATAAATTTCCATTCCTACCCAAACTAAAGGCCATCTACCAAAAATTTGAGGATTCGGAGTAGTTGTGCTACATCTCTCAAAAGTGACCCTGGTATCCTAGACCTCAAGGTATGATCCAAGATCAATCTTAATATTTCAATTCATATTGGACTAATAATTAATGAAATATTATTCTCAACCATGGGGCATGCCAACAAAACAATAGGAAGCTCCTCCTCCTGACCATTTATGATCTAGGAGGATCTAAAGAATGCTCACAAAGGTCTAGGAGGATCCAAAACGCTCACAGTGGTCCCAAGCGATCCGTAAATTCTCAACATTATCTCATCTTGAATTGTCTCAAAAACAACATCATTTCTTAGAGCGCGCCATCATCTTTCCAACGGTGCAAATTTGACCTCAAACGGAGCTCGAATGCAAAATTTATGAGCAGTCAAAGTTTAGTCAAAACATGTAAAAGAGGGGTGCCACGTGGCAACACTAGAGGGTGGCATGTGGCATGATGACGTCTGC
This sequence comes from Picea mariana, assembly GCA_032191745.1. NCBI lineage: Eukaryota > Viridiplantae > Streptophyta > Pinopsida > Pinales > Pinaceae > Picea > Picea mariana. The sequence continues at coordinate 5,622 of JASDQU010248802.1, forward strand.
AATGGAACATGACCGTACATAATATGATGTGGCACATTAGATTACATGGCATGTACAATCATCATATGAGTTGGCAGAAATCCAAGTGGTTCATTCACGTGTTGACATGTGGCATATGAAAACCCATAAGAAGTTGCCACATGGCAGCTTCCCTTTGGTTGGTGTTGGTTTAGGTTGTGTAAAGTTTTTATGGAGCTCCAGGGAATCGACCCCTTAATATCCCAAATATCCAAGTCTTCACATAGCCCACATTGCCAATACACCATACAATGCTTCTTAACCTTCATATGACAATTTATATATTTAAATTAATATTATGGTTCATATGGGGAGAAAAGGGGCTGAGGCCTAGCCCCAGTCCCTGGAAATTATGTAAACCACATGAACTCACTTCAGATATTCAGAGTGATTAACAAAAATATTGATGGGAGTTTTGTTAATATGTATATAATATATATATTATATTATAATATATGCCATACCAAATATTCCAACGGATTGTTATAAATAGTATATAGTTATTATATACTATACCATGTATTAAATACTATACCTACGAATATTCCATGTGTAGGTTTGAACCTAGAAACTCCGCTATAATAGTGGAGAGTTATTACCAACTCAGCCAACGCTCCATATTTAGCGGAGATTCTTCTATTTTTGTAATGAAGTTACAGCCAAATGTGGAGGAGGTTTTGGAGAACCTAGGGCACAGATCATGAGACCACAAATAGTCTAAGACTGCACAAATATCAAGATATGTAGTTCAAGGTGAGCATGGATTTCAATATTTTACGGAAGTACATGCAAGTACAACATAATCTTGAGTTGCACCGTAAAGTGTGCCAAATGGTACCTTAATGGATTTTCAAGTGTCTTATATCAAAATTGCACAAGTTTTTTCAAGGATAGTGAATATGAGGTCAGTTTTTTTAATTTAAGATCATTTCTAATAGTTTTATGTCATAGTGTCATTAATGACCTTGCAGCACATTGTCTTGCATGCTATGAGGTACTTTGATGGAATATGGCCAATATTATACTCATTTTTTTCAATTTTTCGCAAGGATTTCAAATATGAACTATGTTTGTGCATTTGAGTTGTGGATTTATAGAGAAACCTGAAGATTAAATTATTTGGTCCCTTTACATATGTGTTTTGGTAGCCTGAGATAAAGATAAACAACAAGGATGATTTTAAGGATGGAAATTTATTTTAAAATGTAGAAACCTTTGTGAATCTTACTAATCCTTCATATGCCAACTATAAATGTTTGGCGATATTTTTATAAAAACATTAAAATTTCTAAGGATTTTATGTAGTTTTTATAATTTTTTTGTGATTTGGGTGAATCATTTTTAGAATAGCAAATCGTTTTTTTGGAAAAACCATGGGAAATTAGCCCATGAGCGAAATTTAGCCCCTAAAATCATCTCTAGCAGTTTTTATTTGGTTGAAAGAACTTACAGATGAAGAAAAGCATGTCATCATTATTTTTTCTTGAGTTCTTTTGTTTTATGCCAAGGTATCTTAATTGCACTTCAAAATAGTCATCATAAAGGGGTTTTGGATAAAGGAAACATCATCATCATTTCTGCAAATCACCTCAATATATCCTAGAATTTATATGGGAATCAAGTTAAATGTTGCATGTTTATTTTGAAGAAATAAGTGGTGTTTATATATTTTCAGATCAAGATGGTATCAGAGAAATTTTTGACGTGTTTTTGCAATTTGTTGGTGTGACAATATTTAAAAACTTAGATTGGTGAAGATTTTGAAGGCTCTTTTAAAGAGGACAATATGAGTAAAGCCTTGATGAAATTGAGGCTGGAAAAAGATATTAATTGGAAAATTTTGTGAGAGAATGTTGAGTTGAGGATGAAGTTGCAAGCTCTTGAGGAAGAGAATCAAAGGCTAGAAGATCGACCGTTACATCATGAATACTTTCAAGGAAGTATATTTCATTATTTGGAAAAGAAATTGCAATTATGGGCCCTATTCCATCAAGTAGAGAATGGGAAATATTCAGTGAAAGTTAAGGACAAGTTGTTGGAACAGTACCGTGCAACTGATAAGATGGAGAATCCAAACTCTCCTATGCATGAGATTCCATCACCTATTACAGGGTTACAAGCAGCAACCAAGGTAGAGGAAATACCTCATTATGTAGGCTTAGGATATGAGGAAGTTGGAGAATGTTCAAAGAAAGTTGAAGAGGCTCAACTAGAACAGGTTCTCAGTTCTTGTAAAGGGATGAAGACCCTCACTCATGAGTTGGACATGAAGGATGTAAGACAATCCATGTATGTGAAAGATAATCCCTCTAAGAAGAAGGCTAAAGGAAAGGGGTCGTATTTCCATAATGGAAATAAAGTATGTTTCTCTTATTGTAATAAGAGTGGATACCTAATTGAGAAGTGTTGGACACTTCATCCACACTTATGTTTGAAGCAAAACCAGAGAGATGAGAAAGCAATTGTGAGAAGACAAGCAACAATAACTCCAGATGAATATCTTAGTAAAGAATATTTCTTGATGGTTGGTCTTGGAAAGGTGATTTATGAAGACATCGAAGAATAGTTCGTGGATAGTGGCTCATCTCACCACATAATAGGGATAAGATCCGTGTTTTTAACATTCTCATAAATCGATGCAGATTTCTATGTTGTATATGGAATCAACACCAGGAAAACAATTAGAGGATATGGATATGTGAGATTGCAGCTCAGGTCGGGAGGATTTCTAGGGATTAAAAATATGTTATATGTTCAAGACCTAAAGATTAACCTACTCCTAGTTTCTTCATTTGAAAATGATGTTATATCATCACATTTAAGGATGGTAAAGTACTTGTACATTCAAGGGAGGCTTTCCCAGACACAACTACAGTACTTTGTGTTTGCAGAGAGAGGATGTATAGGTTACTGGGAATACCTATAGTATTGACAAATGGTTTCTTAGAATCATATTTTGCATCATATTCAATGTCAGATTCTACATCAGCACCAGAGGCATTGTCATAGGTTGGAAGTTACGAGACTCCTCCCAATAAAATGGGAATGATAAGTCCATAAGTAAACCATTTCAAAACATCATTGTATAAATGTACATTTCTAAATTATTTGTACAGTATGTATATGCGAATATTTTGTAAAGTATGTTTAAGGCTTGTGAGCCACTCATTGTAAATTGTAAGAGTGAGAGGGACTCCGTAAAATTTCTATATGGTCACCTTGTATGAGTGAAAGGAATTTTGTAAGAGAGTCTATATATTACCACCTTATATTTTTGCAAAGTGAGAGGAATCTTGAAGGGATTTATAAGCATTTTTCAATGGCACTGAGGACAATTGTATTGTCTCGTCATCAGCTAAAGACTACATATGATCTAATTGTCTAGTCAACATTCTTGACTCTAAAGAATTGTAAGTGAAGGAACAAAAGGATGTAGGCAGTTGGAACATGTAGATCAAGAACTCAACAATAGTAATTTTCAGCAAGACTACATATGGATTGAATTCTCTAGTCAACATTCTTGATTCTGAAGAACTTTAAGTGATGGTGTTATCACATAAAGTTGTCATGGGTCATATGTAGTTATTGTTAAGACCTAGGTCTACACCTCTGTCGATTTTCTCTCTCTTTTATACATACATTCCTATAATTTTTTCCTCTTCTAGTTGATAAAGTCATGCCGGTCAAGTATGTTGTATGTGTAGGGAAAAACTATGAGAAAAATGCAACATTTAGAGCATACCATTTCGAGATTCAAATACTGGTGAGTAGACAGGTTCAATTTCCAATGGTGGAGATCCCATGTGTCATTCATATTAGCAGCTCCTGTGCATTCAGAGTTTCAAAATCATGCAAGGATTAACGAATAGACACAATCCTCGAAGTGTCGAAGTCCTGAAGTCCCGAAGTGATGAGAGGTTGCCACATCAATGGGAAGAAAGTCACTTTGGGAGATATTCATCCAAACATCCTGAAGTTCCTAAGTAACGAGAGACTGCCACGTCAAACAGGAGAAAGTGACTTCGGGATATTTCCATCCAAACATCCCGAAGTCTTGAAGTCTCGAAATCTCGAAGTAACGAGATACTGCCACATCAACCGAGGGAAAGTGACTTTGGGAGTTTTCCATCCAAACATATTGAAGTCTCGAAGTAACGAGAGACTGCCACATCAACTGGGAGAAAGTGACTTCAGGAGATTTCCATCCAAGCATCCCGAAGTCACGAAGATCCAAAGTCTCGAAGTAACGTCAGGCTGACACATTGCTTTGGGCCCTACCACTCCACGATTGTTTTTCAACTCAACACATGGTGCTCATCCACCACTAGTTGTGACATCATATAGCATCAGGCTGCCATGTCACTCTGGGCCTGTACCACTCTGAGAGTTTTTCATGCTTCACAATCCAAAACTCCCGAAGCCCAAAGTAACGAAGTACCGAAGACACTTGGCACTCATCCATTAGGACTAATGGCATTCATCCGTGGCAACAAGTGGCTTCCATATGGCCCGAACATGTGGCACTCATTCCAGGTCATTTGGTTGTGTCATTTTCCCATTTCCATGTGACACGTGTCACCCTTATTTCCATGACTCATCAGCACAGTGACGTCAGGCCACCATGTCAGCTTCAGGAGATTGTCCTTCGGGAGGTATTCCTGCTCAACATTCAAAGCTACCAAGAACCAAAATTGGCTCCATCTATAAACATGGTTAAAAGTATTATGGAGTTTCCAGACGAATAAATTTTAGCGGGGGCGCTAAAATAGCAAGGTTGCCCAGATCGCAGATTGCAACAAATCGATGACCACACTTCATTGCGGGGATGGAACATGCTTGAGCATTAAAATTCTAGATCAGTCTCAAAATCAAAACCATGGTATTGAGAAAGAGTTACATGGCAGTTATTGGTGGATTGCATCGGTTGAAGTGGTGTAGATCCAAACCGCCCTTGGCAGCTTCCGCAATCACGTGTTGATACATAGTTCATTCAAGAGTGACGCATGGCAACAAAAGAGGGGCATTCCCAGATCACATATTGCAACTAGATCAATGGACACACTTCATTCCAGGGACAGAACATGCTCAAGCATTAAAATCTTAGAGTAGTCCTGCAATTGAAACCACGATATAACTACAGAGGTACGTGGTAGTTGGTGGTGTATTGCGGGGGTCGAAGCGGTGTGGACCAAAACTGCCCTTGGAAACTTCCACAATCACGTGCTTATATGGGTTCCAATCCGAGATCAGTGTGTGGAAACATAAACTGGGAATTAAGTCAAATCATCAAAGGAGCATCATGAGGAGAAGAGAACAATCAACCACACCCCTTAAATGGAAGCATGGAGGGTCTGGCTGAGGAGACAAAAAGTTGTCATCTTGAAGTACCACAAAGGGCAGTTTTTCCAAGGAGAAATCAGTTAATGAAAGAAGGAATGGTGGTTTAATAATTGACTACCCCCCTTAAATGGAATCATGGAGGGTCTGGCCGAGGAGACATAAAAAATTTAGCCCAAAGTACCACAGAGGAAAGTTTTTATTGAAGGGCCATACTGACTCTAGTTTCCTTCTGACAGAAGCAACAGGACTGAAAAGAGAAGACACTAGCTACTATCTTGATTATAAATACATCAGATGAATGATATGAGAAAGGCGGGGGTTCGGCCCAAGACCATAGGAGGTTTTGATAAAAGTTTATGACTGTATATTTTAGTTGGTAAGCCAGAGGGGCATGCAGTTGTATATTGTGTTGTTATTGAAGATTCATATGAGTTGTTTCATCATATTTGTCTTCTATATTCTATGTTCTATTTTTCGTCTTGTTTGAATGCATTGTTAATTTTAAGGATTAAAATTTGCCTTTGATGGATAGATTCTCGATGCAGTAGAGGATCTACTATAAGCTTTTCTATTTATCATTGTTTAATGTTCAGACACATCTAGATTCTCTTTGCATAGAGGATCTCTTCTTAGCGAATATTCGTATTTATGTTATTCTCTTATTCTTCTCTTCACCATTATATAACTATTTTGTCTGATAGGGAGCTTAAATGTCTTCAATGAGCAGATTGTTTATAACTCCATAGCCCAATGGTCCATCACTGATCTGCAGTGATATATGTTGTCTTTTCCTTTCTTTAAAGTCTTGTTGATCCACATACTCAAACCATTTTAATTTGTTTATATTTTGATGGGTACTTAACTTATCCTCTAGCAGTATGAGGGTGACTCTCAATGCTAACATTAATGGCATTGTTTCCAAGGATGGAAGTGAAGATATATTCCCTGGGAGAATGACAACAAAGGGATCCATTTTCAGATGGTGAACTGAAGCTAGACACATTATTCTAACTGTTCATCTTTCACCAGGGCGAATCCATTGTTCGTAAATCTATTGGCGACTCCAATGGTTTGAAATGGACAAGATTTTATCTCTGAGGTATTCTTTCTATGATTTTTCAAAGAGGGTTTCCCTAATCCAGAGCCTAGTAGAGATGAATTGAAAAGTAACCTTCCTAAATTTTGAGGAGAAGAGTGGGAGGTACCAGCTGAACATTTGTTGTATTTTCATGATTTTATTCATCAAATTCATATCGTGCATGGATATGTTCATATTAATATTTTCAGGTATACATTAGAGGGGACTTCCCGTGATTGGTTTCAAACGTAGAATTACATCCCTTATGGAGCCAAATGTTATCACATAAATTTGTCATGGGTCATATGTAGTTATTTTTAAGACCTGGGTCTACACCTTTGTCGAGTCTCTCTCTCTTTTCTACATACCTTCCTATAAGTTTTTCCTCTTCTGGTTGATAAAGTCAGGCCGGTCAAGTATGTTGTATGTGTAGGGAAAAAATATGAGCAAAATGCAACATTCAGAGCAGTCCATTTCGAGTTTGAAAAACTGGCGAGAAGACAGGTTCAATTTTCAACGGTGGAGATCCCATGTGCAGTTCATATTAGCAGTCCCATGCATTCGGAGTTTCAAAATCGTGCAAGGATTAAAGACTAGACAGAATCCCCAACGTCCCGAAGTGATGAGAGGTTGCCACATCAAGCGGAAGAAAGTCACTTCGGGAGATATTCATCCAAACATCCCGAAGTCCCAAAGTCTCGAAGTCCTGAAATCCTAAAGTAACGAGAGACTGCCATGTCAACAGGGAGAAAGTGACTTCGGGAGATTTCCATATAAACATCGTAAAGTCTCGAAGTCCCAAAGGAATAAAATACTACCACGTCAACCGAGAGAAAGTGACTTTGGGAGATTTCCATCCAAACATCCTAGAGTCCCAAAGTCCCGAAGTAAAGAGAGACTACCATGTCAACTGGGAGAAAGTGACTTCAGGAGATTTCCATCCAAGCATCCCTAAGTCTCAAAGAATCAAAGTCTCAAAGTAACGTCAGGTTGACACATCACTTCAGGACCTACCACTCCATGGGTGTTTTTCAACTCAACACATGGCGCTCATCCATCACTAGCTGTGACATCATATAGCGTCAAGTCGCCATGTCACTTTAGGCCCGTATCACTCCATGTGTTTTTCATGCTTCACAATCCAAAAGTCACGAATCCTGAAGTGTTGACGTACCGAAGACACTTGGCACTCATCCATTAGGACTAGTGGCACTCATCTGTAGAGACAAGTGGATTCCATCTGGCCCGAACATGTGGCACTCATTCCAAGTCATTTGGTTGTGTCATTCACTCATTTCCATATGACACATGTCACCCTTCTTTCCATGACACATCATCACATGTCAAGCCACCATGTCAGATTTGGGAGATCATCCTCTGGGATGTATTCCTGCTCAGCATTCAAATCTCCCAAGCACCAAAATTGGCTCCATATCTAAACATGGTTAAAAGGATTCTGGAGTTGGTAGACAGATAAATTTTAGTGGGGGTGCTAAAATAGTAGGGTTGTTGAGATCGTAGATTGCAACAGATCGACGACCACACTTCATTGTGGGGACAGAACATGCTCGAGCGTTAAAATTCTAGAGAGGTCCCACAATAGAAACCATGGTATAGAGAAATAGGCACGTGGAAGTTGGTGGTGGATTGTTGGGGTCGAAGTGGTGTGGATACAAACTGCCCTTGGCATCTTCCGCAGTCACGTGCTGATACACGGTCCATCCAAGTGAGACATGTGGAAACAAAATAAGGGAGTTCCCGGATTATGGATTGCGACCATATCAATGGCCACACTTCATTACAGGGATGGAACATGCTCGAGCTTTAAAATCTTAGAGCGGTCCCGTAATCGAAACCATGGTATAACTAAAGAGGTACGTGGCAGTTGGTGGCGGAATGTGCAGGTCGAAGCGGTGTGGACCCAAACCACCCTTGACAACTTCCACAATCACATGCTTATATGGGGTCCAATCCGAGATCAGCATGTGGAAACATAAAATGGGCGTTAAACCAAGTCATCAAAGGAGCATCACAGGGAGAACAGAATAGTCAACCACCCCCCTTAAATGGAAGCATGGAGGGTCTGGTCGAGGAGACAAAAATTTTGTTAAGCCCTAAATAATGGCTCATTACCCCTTAATTGGGGCATATTACATTAGTAATTTTATTTTATTTATGTTGTCTTTAGTCCATTAGTTGTAATTATACCTCCTAGTCTCCTATATATACCAAGGAGACATTTTCATTTGGAATCATCTGGTAATTGTACATTTATGTGGGCATAAGGAGGTTTCCCCCCCCCCGAAGAGGATTATTATCTAAATTTCTCTCTTTTTCAAGGCGTTGAGTACTAATTCTGAGGTTTTTCTATGCTATATTGATATTTGGTTCTTAACATATGGTATCAGAGCTCAAGGTCTTGGGATTTCGCTGCTACATATTAGACACCTTGGAATTTTCACTATAAATGTTTTTCTAGAAAGTTCCATAAGGAATGTATTGGAGGATATTTAGTAGACGGATCAAGGTACATTGGGTTAAAATTTCAGATCCTGAGGCCTTATACTTTCGGAGATATAGCCTATGCAAGATAGGGTTCTGGAATCATCCTGAACTGAGTCATTGCAGAATTTTCGCTATAAAACGTTTTATGTAACGTTTCAGACCCTAAAATATGGAGGCTATTCATAGAAATTAGTAAGGTATATTTGGTAAAAATTTAATATTCTGGGTCATCTTACATTTGTAGATACACCCTGTGGAAGATACGGAATCTGACTAGTCCTATTGACTAGTGTCAAGAAGGTGTTCTAGGTAAAACAATCATAACTTCTTCCTAGAGTATCCAAATTGAGTGAGACTAGTTGCATTGGATACTGGATAGTCTATAGTATTTCTGGTATGAGTTTCAGAATTTTATATCAATTATTTTGTGTGGGGCACGCTATACAATTGAGATCTTCTGGAAAGTCCAAATATCTGCAAGTTGTGAGGAAGTTACAGTAAATTCCACTTGGCACATCCAATTTTTATCAGACCTATGGAATTGTGGAGAAGAAATATCAGAGAACTATAAAATATAAAGTTTCATACCCAGAAGGGCCTAAACTTTGAAGATACAGCAGAAGAAAGATTGTCTAGCAGAACCACATCAAAATCAACGTTCAAAAGTGATACTTGGCCAACATGCCACCCAAAAAGGGAACTTCTACACCAAATAAGCCTCCAGACAATCCTACATGGAATATTGATGAAGGTGAAGAAATGCGTAGGGACATAAATGATTTACAAAAGAATACAATAACAAAATATGAACTACAAGAGATGATGGAGGGTTTAAAAGGGGATATCGTGGAAGGATTGAAAACTTTCCTAATAGAGAGGACACCTAAAAGTGAAAATTTATCCCATGAAATTCATGATGAGGACACAAGGAAGGTGAATCAAGAATGGAGAAACTCCAACTTTGGGTTGAAGACCAACCATGTTCCTAAGATCGATATGAGGAAGTTTGATGGCAAGGACCTAATCACATGGATACTTCAGATGGAGCAATTCTTTGATCTACATAATGTGTCACATACACAAAAGGTATGAATTGCTTCGTTATATTTAGAACCCAATCAATTTGTATGGTATCGATGGATTTGTTCTTGTAAATCACTCGTCACTTGGACAATTTTCACGGAAGAAATGATAGCACACTATGAGGATATAAGGAGCAATACCTTCCTTATCCAATTGATAAATCTCAAGCAAAAGGGTTCAGTTACAAAGCACATTGAGAAATTCCAAGGATTGAATATAAAGGTAACAGACATTCCAGATGAGCACTTGATTGATGTATTCATAGGAACTTTAAAGGACAACATTCAACATGAGGTTTGCCTTTGGGAACCAAAATCATTGGAGAATGCATTTAGGGTGGCAAGAAATGTTGAAACTAAAAATATGGCTATGGCTACTAGAAGGACCAATCCTAACAGCTATAGAGAGAATAATACTCCTTCTTCTAAAACACCTCAACCTACAAGGTTGACACCTCAACAATTGGAGGAAAGAAAAGCAAAAGGTTTATGCTTTAATTGTGACAGCAAGTAAAGTAAGGGACATAAGTGTGGTGAGAAGAAAATATTCTACATATATTGTGAAGAGGAAGAAGAACAAGAACCATCTTAAGATGAAAACATAGAAGCAATTTCGTCTGAAGAGTTGACTCCCACGATATTGTGTAATTCATTGGCTGGAATTATCACTCCTCAAACCCTCAAGATCGAAGGATATATCAAAAATAAAAAGGTAATAGTTCTAATTGATTTTGGCAGTACTCATAATTTCATTCACTATAAATTAGCCAAATCTCTCAATTTCTTTGTATATCCAGCGCCAGAGTTTCAAGTAATGATTGCAGATGGA